>JAQFVV010012427.1:2090888-2301331 GCA_028023455.1 Epiperipatus broadwayi
TCCGTTATAATATATATATATATATTCAAGAGAACATGATCAATAAACTCCATGTTTTACCCTGGATTATCAATAACAGATTTTTCCATTAATTGGGCTCATAGATTTACCATTCTCCGTTTTCTGTCATTATATAGTTATATAATTGTAAAATGGTTAAAAATGACTTTCAAATGTTTTCTATCATAAAATTATTGTGTGTATATGTATAATCTACCATGAGTACTTTAGAAATGGTCAATGCAGAAATGATTAACATAACTGAAGTTTAGTTGTTGTTTTTTTCTACTTGTCATGGCATCGGCCGGGACGCGAACCCACAACTGTCTGCAACCAACTACTTGCTTGCAAGGTGGTTCCAATGTCTTACTGTCTTTGTCTAGTATCAATTATTTTTGATTTTCTGGAATTCAAGACTATGACTTATATAAGTAATTTATATTCAGTTTTATTATATCAGTATAACCAGATCAAATTGCTATGTCTATGAATCTTGTTAATGTGACACTTTCTTATAGACTTATAAGAATATCCTTGGATTTTTGCTTTTTTCTTTTCACTTACGTCTTTAGGTTTAATGTTCAATGTGTTTTACCACACACTTATGATCCACATTTAAATACAGTATTAAATAATAAAAAAACAGGTTTCTTGCAGATGTTAAAGTTAGATAATATTTTATCATTCTTACAATAGTTTGTAATTGAAAATACTGGCATAAAGAAGAAATTTTTTTCTCATAATTTGATTTTTTCACTGTTGATATTCAATTTAAATAACAAAAAAATGATTTTTTTGCCAGTTAATGCTTTCACAGTTATCTAATGGCTTGCTTTTAAAATTCACCTTCTTTTGGTAAACTTACTATAATAATTACATCCATTATTAGTATTGTCTTTGTATTAATTTTGATCTTTATTGCAATCTTTACATCATTGTTTGGACATCAGTTTTGACATTAGTCTGAAGTGGTTTTTTCTCACATGTATATATTATTATATTATTAATCTATTTCTTTATTTTTATCTCATCTACAATTTTTTTTATCAATCTTGAATTCTTCCATAGTTTCTTTATTACATTTATTCTTTATGTCCTTCATATTCACACTACTTTTATCTATGGATTCTAGCTCAATGCTAAACTCATCTATAACATTAATATTTGTAATATTTGTATACTATATACATTTATTTTATATTCAATAATATATTCCACTGTTAAAATATAATAGTAAATCTATAGATGAACTTGGAAATTGTTTGCAATATTAATAGTTTTATTTAGGGTGACAAAATATATTTCCATCTTATCCACATTAGTCTCTTTAACTAAATTCCAAACTTTTTTACTCTTATTTGTTATAACACTATGATGTGTATACTACAAATGTGCTTTGCATTGTCTTTCTATAAAAATTTTGGAATCTATTTCAGACAAAACTTTTTGATTTCTAATTTTCTTTGGGCTCTCACTATTTTCTTTCAACTTCTTTCCATTCTTTTATATATTTTTTTCTTTCATTCTTCTTAGAATGTCTTCCAATTTTCCATCTCTTATTTTCATATATACATATTATTAGAAGGGATTTGAACTCAGACTTTCAAGCTCCTTACATCTGTCCACTCCATCTTATACAACCGATACACATGACCATAAACATGTGAAAAATATAAATGATCTCCATTATATATATTTTGTGCTGAGACAGCACTCATCAGTTGGTCCAGATCATCTCTCACACACACGCACGCATGTGCACACACACACATATATATATTAATTTCAGTACAGTATGTGATGTTTAGTGGTTTATAGACAATATACTTGTATTTAAATATTATATATGCTTTTCAGTATTTTACTTTGCTCATTTTTTTCTTTTTATATCTTATTTTTCATGATAATGTTTTCTCTTTTTATTCATTTTTCTAAATATTTTTTCCAACCTTTGTTTTTTGAAGTTATTCATGTCCTCGAATAGTTTCACAATATTTTTTTATGAGGACAATAAACTGTTAACTAAAATGAATAGAAAGCTTTTATTAGCACTTTTCATTTTATTTGAAATTTCCTATGTCACTTATTATTGTTGTTATATTATAAATCAGTCCAAATTTTAATTTCTAGATCATCCTTACATTGATCATTTGAATCAATTTCTTTCTGCCCTTTCTTAACTCATTTTTTTTTTGCCTAATCTCAGGTATTATTATTATTAGCAGTAATTTGTTCTTAGTCTTTTTTCTTTGCTACTAAACGATTTCTTTCTCTGTTTGATCTAAATTCTTAATATTCCTGTTGACTGTGTTCAACCAAATCTCAGTGCGTTGTGATCGATCATCATTAAGGCTTTTGTGTTGTATTATAATTATGTAACGGAAAATTCAATAAGTGTGTAGTCATAGTTTCTGCACTTTAGACCGTTAATATTGTAGTAGAAAATTAAGTGATCATACCGATAATAGTCTAAGTCTAGAATGTTTGGTTGCAAACATGGTCATAAGTTAGTGTTTGAACAATATGATTAAAATGAGACATCTAATTACATATATATCTAGAGAGACTAAATATTTATTTAAAACAGGCAAAATTCACTATATATATTGCCACACACAGCAAGCTAGAGTCTGTGTGTGGCAATATATATATATATGTGTGTGTGTGTGTGTATAGTGAGTTTTGCCTGTTTTAACAACAGTTATACACAAGCATAAAAGGAGGTGGTCATGTGATGTTTATTGGCTTAAAACCAATCCTGCCTAATAGATTAGTGATGGCTATGGTTATTAAAGAATCAAAGACACCAAAATGTGTGGATACTGAACTGGTTCAGACTCATATGACTATATAAGCTAATGGGCTTGGATTGAAAACATTAAGGTGTTTTCAGTTTAAGACTGATAGTTTTGTAGTTAAATAGAGATAAAAGGTGGTTGCTGGAGAGTTGCATTAGATCCTAAGATCTAGGTGCACTGCTCTCAGATCCAAGGCTCTTAACTAATGAAGGCCATAAGTCAGAAACTAGTCTGGAGATATTGGATGAGTAGGCACCAGATGGAGATTTTATGCACAAGCCTTCTGGCATCCATTGATTACTCTAGTTTGCTGTGTGTGGCAATATATATATAGTGAGTTTTGCCTGTTTTAACAACTGTTATACACAAGCATAAGATGATGTGGTATGTGATGTTTATTGAAATATTTATTTAGTGGGTTATTCTTCTCTATAAGGCAATATACATTTACATTTCTAGTCAAAATTCAGGAAAACATCTGAGAACACATTTAATATAATGAAAAATTGAGACTGTGGAGCAACAAAGAAAGAATTCCAAGAATTATCAATAACATTATATTTGATTAGCAAAAAAAAAAAAAAATACAAAATAATATCTCCTTAAAAATTGGTTATTTACAACATTATAAATATGAAGATATACAATAAATGAATTAAAATAAGAGATTCATAAAGCTATCTTACAAACATATGCCTATACTCCAAATATTAACTTAATAAATTAAGCTGAACTTTGAAAATTAAATTATTTAAATCGGCATATTAGTAATCGAAGTGATACTCTAATATATATATACACACAAATCTGGATTAACAAAATTATCATTTTACAAATCAATCATACAAATTTAACAGTTTGGGCAAAATTGTTACTTACAAATCTTTATATTAAAAAAATCATGCCTGCAAGAACTTTCAACAATTTTAGAATTCTGTTTAGCTGTATAAGTATTGGTTATTTTTTCTCACCATGTAATAATTTCTTTATCAATTTATACTGTTAAATGTTAATAATTTAAAGATAGATTAGTATAAACTTACAGTTGGTCTAAATTTAGATTTTGTCAGTTACTACTTTTTTGGTTTTTCATAAAAATCGTCATGTAATTTCAACATGAAGCTATATATATTATATATAGCACACAAAGCTGATATCCAGGGTTGCCAGTAGAAAATTTCAAAAGAAAAGAAATTGATTTAAAACGGATTTTTTTAACTTCATATTCTTCAAAAGCCTTGATCAAACTAAGATTTTGTTAATATTCTTTGAGAGAAATCTGTTCTTCCATACTTGTATTATGAAAGACTTGTTGTTTTTTTTTTGCTCATTTATTACTTCTAACTGAAGTAATTACATAATTTTTAAATGATTTTCTAATTGTCTGTCTCATCTTTTTTTATATAAAAATATAGAAAATTTTATTCTGAAATTTGAATACAACTCATATGATGAAATTGTTGATGGGATACATTAAATGGTATTTAAGAAAGTGAAAAGTTCAATGATGAAACGTCCTGCACTGCAAAATTTTCAGGACAAAGGAACGTGTCTTTAGTCGATTTGCCTTTGAAAACTCAGCATTTACTGATCCTGCTAGGAGGACGGATATGGATTTCTTCTTTGATGCTCTGGATCTCAAGCCAAGTATGGGTGATGTTTTAGCACTTGCCATTTTAGAGTCTATAGGACAGTCAGAGGCCTTCCCTCTTGAGGCCTCGGATGGCAAAAGCTGTTTTTAAATTCTACATTTAAAAATTTTTCTACTTTTCGTAGACAATCAATATGGTTATTTAATTTTTTCTTCACAACTTCTACCTCTTTTTGTTTCATCTGTTCAAAAGTATTTATTTGAATGTTTATGCATTGTATGTTGTCTTGTATTTCTTTAGAATACTTTTGTAACCTCTTTATTTCACCTTGTGATTTATCCTGTTTTTTTTTTTTTTTGTATAACTCGATTTTCAGTGTTTGATTTATTTTTAATAGTGTCATTTTCTGTGCTAACATGTCTTATTTCAATCTGTGATTTCACTTTGAAATCATCATTTGTCTTTTCTAGCTTGCCAAAAAAATTTGTAATTCTTTACACTAATTTTAAATAAACAAATTTTAGAGCCAAATAATCATATTTTAAAGATAATTATTTTGTATTTAAATTTAAAACAAAATAATAAAAAACATTTTTATGTATAGGTTTGAGTGAATTAAAAAAAATTAAAAAGTTTTTATTTTATATAGAAAAATATGTAAAAATAAATTTATTCTTTGATAAAATATGAAAGATTTAAAAAAAAATTTTTTTTTTTATAGATAGCATGACTATATATATATTATATTATTTCTCTCATCATGGCATGGGATCTAAATGTTTCATATATATATAAATTTATAAATAAATATTTGAAAATACAGTACTTAATAGTTATAAAAAAAATTTATGTATAACCGTCACTTAGAAGCCATATATTTCGAATCAACAGGCAAGTTTCATTAAGATAATTTATAAAGGAATATGTGATATTGCATTTTATGCATCACCTACGTTAAATAAATTAATATACAATTCAAAAGATAAAACTTTATTGATAAATAAAAATTGTATCATTTACAAATGGACATGTAGGTGTGGCAATGGATATATAGGGGAATCGAGGTGCACATTGGAAAAAAAAACAAAAAAGCACTTATTATTATTTAAAAGGGTTCAAAATACAAGACAAAATTTTAAAAATAATGATACTTTATCAGCTTCTGTCTTTTATGACCATAATAAATCATGTATATATGGTTTGATTTTAATTATAACAACGTAAAAATATTGGAAACTGAAAGAAATGATAATAAAAGGAAAATTAAGAGGCGATGTTAATATATAAATATAAGCAAGATTTAATTAATAGGCAAGCAGCAAATGTTAAGATTACAGAATTATGGAAAGATTGACATCATGGAATTATGGGAAAGCTGACATTTTTTTAAAAGTGATAGTTGACAAAGCTACAAGTTAGTTGAAAGCGCTTCTAAGTGATGGTTATACATAATTTTTTTTAATAAACTATTAAGTATTTTCATTAAGAGATTTGTGTCAAAGTTGTGAGGGCACCATATTTGATACTTAAATTAAACTGTAGTAATTTGCTATCTATCTATCTATCTATCTATCTATCTATTTATCTATCTATCTATCTATCTATCTATCTATCTATCTGTCTGTCTGTCTGTCTGTCTGTCTGTAGTGAACAATGACAAAGATATGTGTAAGAGACTATGAGCAGGACCAACTGATGAATGCTGGTTCAGCATAAAATGTGCATCTTAGAGATCATAGATCTTTTTCACATGTCTTTGGTCATATGTTTATAATTACATCCCTCCACAAACTATTAAAAGCAGATAGAAATCGATCCCTACATTGCATGAGAATGAAAATTACACTACAGAAATATTATTCATTATTGGATAATCTTTAGTCTAACGAATGACTAATAAAAATTATTAAAAATATTTATTTTTTTATTGTATTTGATAAGTAATATTTACTAAGGCAATAAACCTTTAAGCATGTGTGCTTGAAAATGTGAAGGTAGGGACCTCTACAGGTCTTAACCACAAGCTTACACATTGGAAGATAAGACATAATAATTAATTTTGTATATCATCTTTCTAGTCATTTTGTTTCCTAATGAGCTGTGGTAGTACTTCAATAGTTTTATTGAGTTTATTTATTTTTCTTTATTTGTTTTTACTGTCACCTTTTTTTAAAATATGAGTCATATACTTTATTTATTTTTCAAAAGAATTGTATATTTCATTTTACATTCATTTTTATTTCATATCATATATTTAATTTAAAATTTTCTGAAAATCATTCACCTTTATCCAGGGCTATCGGGATAGACTTTCTTTATTATTCTTATGGAAATCCTCAATAAATCAAATGTTTAGCACATTGATGTAATTGACTCATCAGTTGTCAAGCATTAGTGGTCGAGAGGTCAGCGATGGCTGCTTTACAAGCAGTTGTCCCGGGTTAGCGGTTTCGCTTCCCGGCTGGTGCTATGACATATGAGAAAAAGACTCATCATTTTTTCTAATAATGTGTAACTTTTTAAGATTTCCAGAATACATTGATTATTGATAAAATTTATTGAAACATGGTATGGTTATTTTTGTTTCAAACCATCTTGTGATGCAAAGAACCTCCACTGAAGATAGTTCAACTGATATTGCGATTACAATTCATATAGATAATTTTTAACAAATTTGCAAACCTTCCAAACTGGTTCTTATCTCCTTCCATATTTTTATAGATTTTCTGTATTTATGGACATTTTAATTCTCATAGTAGTTTTGGGTCTATATAAATGAGAATCAAAAAAGTGATTCATTTTTTAAATGGATTTAAACAATATGCACTTATTTTATAGTGCCAACCAAGGAGTAATATTGTATTCAGGCAGTTACAGAATATAAACAATTTCTGAATTAAGTTTTTTGTGGGCAAAAAATGATTTACATTATTTATTAAACAATTGATATTGGACCACTTCACTTATAGTCAATATAAAACCAAGTCCAATCACTTATAGAATCAATTCCTATAGTTAAAAGTTATTCTGTTCCGAGATAGAATTTAAAGGAAAATAATTGGAGTCAATATACTGGATATATTGAAAATAATATTAATAGAATCTCTCCAATTTTAATTGCTTCTAGAGAATCCATATCTTGTGAATATCAAAAATTCTTTCATTCTAGTTTTGGAACAAAATCAGCTATGATATAGCCATTTTTTGTCTACTAATGATCCAGAAGTTATTAATAAACATGTAAAATCATTGAATGATGTCATAAAAGAAAAATGTAGAGAGACAATAGAGAAGCAAAACATTAGTCATAAGGCCTACTCTCTTTTACAAAAGCTTCATGGATATAAAACTATTTCTAAATAAGCTACTATCAATACTGCTAAAGAAGTTGTCAATCTTATCAAACTTCTGATACAAGATGAATAGAATGTCTTGCGTTGTTAGCCGAGAGGTATTGCAGCCGCCATGCAAGCAAGTAGTTGGTTGCAGACGGTTGTGGGTTCGCGTCCCGGCCGATGCTATGACACATGGAAAAAAAAAAAAGATGAATAGAATGAGAAAGAACATTATTGGAGCAGAATTACAAGTATCTCTTTCACGATATTTCTCTAATACCAATGTGATAAAACTTGTAAATGTTGATAAACTTGAACAGTCTCTTAATCATATTAAACCAGGAAAGATCCCAGAAAGCAGATAACTTATTTTCAAAGTTTCTAAAAAATTTAGGACACACAGTCAACGCATGTTTGGCAAAAGTATTCAATAAACATTGTTCATCCTGAAACTATTCCAAAAAATTGATATAAAATCAAAACTAAGAGCAACCTTAAAATTAAATAAACCTAGTAATGATCCAGAAAATTATGGTTCAATATCATTATTATGTATTTCTTACAAACTTTTTGGAAGAATATTGTCACTAGTTTAGAGATCATCTACCTAAGGGAATAAGCTGATCTAGGACAGCTGAAAAAGTTTTATTGTCAAAAATTAATATTAAGAAAAGTCTTTCAAAATTAAAAACTACTGCTAACTTTACTGACCTAACATCAGCTTATAATTATGTTTGGAAAAGTACTCTTCTAAAAGTTTATAAAATTCTTAAAAGCAGGAAAACCATTAAGTTATTTGACAAAATGCTGTTCGATAGAAAAATTCAGATGACAGTAAATGATAATTATAGTAGATACAAAGTGTTTTAGAATATATCTTCCTCAGGGATCTGTTCTGACACCTTCTTTATTTAATATATTCATTAATAATCTTCCCAAAACAGAATACACAAATTTCATTAGTGCTGAGGATATTACTTTGACTTCTCAAAAGTGGTGTTTATCTGAATGAGAGCAGTTTCTTAATAAAAATATCAAAAGATTGGGACTCTTTTTCAAATACTAGGGTTTTATTCCTAATGTAATGCTTAATTTTTTATCTAATCATCAGAAAATAATCTCGTTATGTGAATCTAATATTTCACCATAATATACTGAAATACAATCTTACCCCATATTATTTAGGAATAACTTTGGATCATAGCCTAACTTATTTTACTCATATAGCTAAGGGTAGATCAAAATTAATTTTTAAGAATAAACTTTTTGGAAATCTAGTTGAAACTCTTTGGGCTAGAATGCCAATAATTTAAGGATAGCTTCTTTAGTACTAGCATTTTCTGTTGGTGAATACAGTACTCCTATTTGGGGAAAAGTTCCTAAACCAAATTTCTGAGTTGCTCAATTAAATATTACCATGATAAATATTACTGGTACACTGATGTTTAATTATTTGCAGCAGTTTCCTCTTCTTTCACATAATCATTCACCAGATATTAGTAGAGAAGGTGTTTCACAGAAAATTTGTAAAAAGCTGTTAAACAAATCAAATGTTCCATTAACACATCATAAGAATCGTATCAAGATTGCTTTTTTGCATGTTCAATCAAAAATCTACAATTAAAAAATTATGTTGTAAAAAATGGAATTCTTATAATGTATTTTTTTTAAGGTTCAACAGTAAAGCCAGTTGGATTTGATCTTCTTAGACCTTGCTGGAGATTGAGGAAAACCCATGATCATTATGCTCATCTACTTCATAAATAGTATTTATTAGCCATGGATCTATGTAATGTGGGCAGACACAAACAATGAACCATGTAGTCCATGATTTTTGAATCTATGACTACAGTAATAGAGTTGAAGAACTTAATAAAATACTGTGAATCTATTTATTGATTAGAATCTCCACAGGTTTTTGTGATATTATTTTAAAAGTTAAACTATCAAAAAATCTATATGGTAAATAAATAAATAATTCTATTAAGAATTAATCCTTGTTTATTATCAGATATTTCTTTAGTAATAACACAAACCCATAAAAAAATAATATTAACAACTACTCAAAAAATTATTTTTAGCTAAGTATTATCTTACAAACAATATACACTAATAGCCATGGCATCAAATTTATAGAATGTACAGCAAAAGCATCGGACTGCAGAACTCATTAGAGAATACTGTAAAATGGTTGGTTTTTCTTTTTCATGCTGTTAGATATCAGCATATTTCTCTTGATATTTGTTTTCCACACTTTGCTCTCCGTGGTCTGTTAAAACTCCATTCTAACTAAATAAACTGCCAATATTTTATCATATGTCATAGTATCGGCCGGGACGCGAACCCACACCCATCTGCAACCAACTACTTGCTTGCAAGGCAGGTGCGATGACCTCTCGGCTAACAACACTTTCGTATATATATTTCAAAACTGTTTTAAGAAAACAACTAAATGTTTTCTCTTATAAATATATGTTATTTCAAAATTCACAAATAAAAAAAAAGCTTATATTAAAGTTACGATAATTGATTTTAAGATTTGGAATCAAGCACTGTTCCAAAAAAAAAAAAGCTTACACATACAAGAAAACAAGTAAGATAATAATTATTGTCTATATGCTTAAACTTATTTATATTACAAAAACTTTAGCATCTTTCATATTTTTATATTGGACTATTCACAAACCTTCAGGAAAACATGCATCTTTCGTTTTTAATAATATAAAAATATATACTTTTAGTCAGGCGTTGGTAGCCTAGTGGTTAGCATAGCTGCCTTCCCGGTCAACGCATTTGATATATGAAAAAATATATATACATTTATGAATAAAAAGAAAATTTTATATTGTACAACTTGTCAAGTTTATTCATTATTTTCACTTGAGACCAGATTATTTCAATATATATTCATGTTATTTTATGAATAATTTCTTTATCAGCTGTTTATCTTTTTTTTGCTTGCTACAAACAATGGATTTATTTAGCATTTCAGTGTTATTTATGTCATATTTGTAGATGAAAATTTGCTGTTTTTTTACTTTTTATAATTATTTTTTACAATTTGACCTATTTATTTTATAGGTCACCCTCAGATTGTTGTTGTTGTTTTTTTTTTTTACATATACAATACATGTGCATAACATATATATATCCATTTTTTTGTAATAATTGCTTTACGTATATATAAAACGCTTCTCATTTAAATTTGGATCACATTCTTGGAGTTTGAAATTGGAAAAGAATTTTTTATTTGTAATAATTTATTTTGGGCAGTGGCGGTTTTAGAGATTGATTAGCGATATCATTATTGTTCTAAATTTTATAAATTTAGCGATAAAATACATCTATTTTTTGCTACTTATATTTTTATTGTTATTATGATTTGTTGTGAAGTTTACTGCTAATTAAATTCATTATGAAAGATACAAGTTAAAACTGAAATTTTAATTTATCTTTTTAAAAACTTTTACCAAACGTATTTAAACAGAATTAGTTTACTGTTAAGTAATCACTTAAGTTTTAAATACTATTTAGTCTTATCTAGTATAGTTATGTTATTGAAGAAATAATTTATTAGTAGATATACTTTTATAAACGATATTATGTTGAAGTAGTTTATCTTAACTCATGCAGAGATAACAAATGAATGTTATCTATATTGATAAGTAAATTAATTTATGGAATATTCCATTAATAAAAGTACGTATTGCTAATTTTTTGATTCTCAGCTGAGAAAAGTAAAAAAAACGTTCTATATGGGCACATATTAAACTTCATTCTTTAATCTTTTTTTTTTGTTTTATTCTTGCAATATCATCTGATGTTTGCAAATTTATAGTTTATTTTCACTTCTTCACATTTAAACATGTGGCGGCATATAACTGAAAAACTATACTACAGTAATACATTTTAACCAATCTTTGTTTTTGTTTTTTAATCCGAAATTTGAAGATTTATATCAAGTTTGTTTAAATGCGTATCTGTTTGTATATATTGATATCTAGTTCATATTTATTTTTGTAAGAACATATTTTTTTACATGATCTGATCACAACTATCTCATTTCATTATATACACATAATTTATTAATGATTTTTTTATTAGATAAAAATTATTATATTAGGTTTAACCCCTGATATAGAATTTACATTTAATAAAGTTCAAATATATCTATATTAATTTAGAAACCACCAGTAACCACATAAACATTCACAGTAAGGATAGTAATCAATATTTCTCACTGCTGTCAAGGCAACCTTCACACCTTTTTAATAGCAAGAATGGAAATCTATTTTTACTAATGGTCCATTGAATATATATGGACACTTAAAGATTGCAACTTAAACCTCTTTAAACATGAAATAAACATGTCATTGTAATGCAGATTAATAAATAGTCAATTATAACTTGCTATTAAAAGGGCGTGAAGGTTGCCTTGACAGCAGTGAGAAATATTGATTACTATCCTTATTGTGAATGTTTATGTGGTTACTGGTGGTTTCTAATGGTTACTAATTATCCCAATTAGCTTTAAGCATTATTTCATTTACTATATTAATTTGTATAATAGTCATATGCTAGTAGCCATGTTTAACATTTCACATAATATTAATATCATATATGTTTTTTTATTACTTTTTACAATGGCTTATAAAAAAGCACAGTAAAAAGTGATAAAGAACATATATGACATTAATATCATATGGATTTGGCAATGCAATAAAAAAGATAAAGTTTAATATTTCATCACTTTGCATATGCAGCATAATTAAATTTTTTAGAACTTTCTACATTAAAAACACCATCATTAAATCTAAATCTCATCTTTATAAATGATTTTTAAAGGTACCTATATATTCAAAACAAAGAAAAACTCTCCATATAGTGTGGGATAGTGATCATGTGATGTTTGGTGTTTTAGTACCTATATATTGTTGCAATACATAAAAAACAGCAACTTGAAACTAATACATATATTTGTTTTAAATCTGGTGCATTGTCAAGCATTGGTGGTCAGGGCCGGATTTAAGGCGATTGGAGCGATTGGGCCCAATCGGGCCCCGCACTTGTAGGGGCCCCGCATCACCACCAAAATTAACAAAAAGTTATTTTTTGAAATTTAAAGCAAATTGCTTTTGACAATAAAGGATAAATTATTCAAATAATTAAAAATATATTTATTTTAAGTTCGCATTGATGGATGAGATTTATTATTGTGTTTATTATAATATATATATATATATATACAGTACATTATAATATAGAAAACGGATACCCATGTCATTTTTGACTAATGTTTAATTAATCGGATAGTACTATCTTCTCTCTCAATTATTCTATTCTATATGCGTCTTACTCGGCGCACTCACATTCGTTTTTTGGCATTAGTCATTGTTGCGCTCGCTATTAAGTAGATGTGGCTACTATCAAATGTCAATTGTTTATTGCATTTGCAGTTCTCTATTCTTCTAATCGTTTTAATTATTAGTGTCGTATTTTGCGACTATAATTACTAATTGACATGGAATTGTTTTTGTATTTTGTGCATTTTTTAACGTATGTAGAAGTTTACCTATCTTATGATCCATGATATTTGATTTATATATATATTGAATTTGCATTTTATTTAAATATTTAATATGTAGAGGGCCCCACAAAAAAATCCAATCGGGCCCCGCACTTATTGTATCCAGCCCTGTTGGTGGTCAAGAGGTCAGCAATGGCTGCTTTACAAGCAGTTGTCCTGGGTTAGCGGGTTCGCTTCCCAGCTGATGCTATGACACATGAGAAAAAAATCTGGTTTCATTTCAAATCCTTCAGTATAATGCATTCTTTTATGTCATTGTGCAACAACTATATAATATGAATAAATTTCCAAGGATAACCAATTATTTTTAAACATTATGCCAAGCATACTTAAATAACACATTCAAATTCTTTAATTCAATTGATAATGTCGAATATAAATCACACTATTACTCAAAATACTTTAATTATATTAGACTGGCATAAAATTATAATTCTTTTCAATTTTTTTACTATATTCACATAAACACTTATCTATGATTACCAGAACATAGCAATCTTTCAACAAAATTCTAGAAAGTATTGTTTCAGGTAGATAACAATGATATTTACCCCCCCCCCCCATAAATTAAGCAACAAAAACTTATGTAAAATCAGATTCCTTATTTATTTAAGTTGATATACCAAAAAAATTATACGAGTTTTAAAGTTAGCAATTCCTATCAAATTTTAAAACTTCTTCAGGAATCTTATTAAGATTTACAAACTTTCCATTTGCCAATTGTTTGTTTTAATCTTATGGAGTTGAACATTTCTATCTAAAAATAAATAATATCTAGACTAGTTACACTGTGAGATGCAATCATATGAATTATACTATAATTTATAATAATTATTATAATTATATTATTATTCATTTTGCTCAAAATATTCTTTTCATTTATTCAAAATATTATTGTCATATAAAAGAGTGGAACAACATGTATTAAAAGATTATGATACCATTTACAGATCCATATTTTACCTTTTCAGTGCTTCAGAAAGATTTAAAAGTGACCACAATCAGCATATGATTGCATTTTTCTTAGTCTTTTCTTTGAACTTCTAAAGTTTAAATCTTTGCACTGCTTTTCAAAATTCTTATTCAATTTATTATTCAGTCAAGCGAAGTTTGTTGCATGATAAATAACATTTTTAGTGATCTAAATGTAGGCCATGTATTTATAAAGCATTTAAAATTATTTTTCTTGCCTCAGTAATATGACCAGCCTGAGAATCCAAATTAATCATTTTGGTGTTTAACAACTATAGTAATGTATTATGGGTAATAATAGTTTTTAGAGAATAAATATTAAATTTCGGTGCTGATATAGTATGCGCTCGGTGGCCATTTTGAATTTGAAAACTCCCAAAAACACTGCTGGCACTTGCAAGCGATAAATGTCATCGACTAGAAACACTTATTTTTAAAAAAAATTAAACGCCTGAGGCACTATAATTAAGAAAGGTGTTGGAAAGAAAGTGACGTGGAAATAAATCAAAAAGGCCAAAATTTTCATAAAAAAATACCAAATCACGTGATTAAAAATATTAAAACACAAAATCGTAATTTTCATAAAAAAAAAAAAAACCAAATCAAGTGATTAAAATATTAAAACACAAAATCGTAATTTTCATAGAAAAAAAAAAAAAAAATCACGTGATTAAAATATTAAAACACAAAATCGTAATTTTCATAGAAAAAAAACCCAACAAAATCACCCAAAATTTTCATCAAAAAAAAAACCAAATCACGTGATTAAAATATTAAAGCACAAAATCATAATTTTCATTAAAAAAAAACACAAATCACATGAATAAAATATTAAAACACAAAATCATAATATTTTAATCACGTGATTTGGTTTTTTTTTCTATGAAAATTACGATTTTGTGTTTTAATATTTTAATCACGTGATTTGGTTTTTTTTTTCTATGAAAATTACGATTTTGTGTTTTAATATTTTAATCACTTGATTTGGTTTTTTTTTTTTTATGAAAATTATGATTTTGTGTTTTAATATTTTTAATCACGTGATTTTGTATTTTTTTATGAAAATTTTGGCCTTTTTGATTTATTTCCACGTCACTTTCTTTCCAACACCTTTTTTAATTATAGTGCCTCAGGCGTTTAATTTTTTTAAAAAATGAGTGTTTCTAGTCAATGACATTTATCGCTTGCATGTGCCAGCAGGGTTTTTGGGGGTTTCCAAATTCAAAATGGCCACCGAGCGCATACTATATCAGCACCTAAATTTTTTATAATACCACATAGAATGTCTATTTTTTAAGGTGACTATAAATTTAATTTTAGATTATTCAGACAATATAGTATTTGAAAGATGATATTGTATTGAATGTATATCAATCCAAGTTCATTTATGGAAGTGTTTCTGTGTCTGTACAGAAATTTAAGAACAACAATAGACTATTCAAATTTATAAAACAAGTATGTTTATTTTCAGTAACTTTAGGCCATAGTTTTTTATCTGTAGAAAATTTCCAAATCCTTCAACAATTCTACTACAATATGAATTAAGCAATTTTGATTCTGAAGAAATTTATGTATCACATTGATTTTTTTTTTTTTTACAGCAAATAATGATAAAATAAACAAATGAAATTAATTTTGGATACCAAAGAATGTGTTGAACATTTTGTATCTGCATCGTTTGATTCATTATTTGATAAATCAAACATTGTGTCATATGTCTCTTCTAAATGAGAATTAGTTTCTGTGATTTAATTCTACTTTCCCAATGTTTTGATGCATGGGTTACAATGATAAATTGGGAATATATTTTTTAAAGATGTTCCAATAATATATAAATGAGGAATAATACTTAAAAAGTCAACTATTTCACTTGTTACTTTCCAAACTTCATTAACAAATAAATTTATTATGTGTGCTGGGCAAGGAGCAAGCATTACATGAGAATTCAAAGTTAAGATTCAATGTTGTGGACATTTTTACTACTCATATTTGATCCATTCTCATAATATTATCTTTGTAAGTGATTTTGTCTAAGTTAAGTTTCTGTAGCCCATTTACCAAAAAAATAAAATAAACCTTCCCCTATAGTATCATAAGTAGGACAGAATAAAGTAAACTGTTACTTCACTTCCACATTTCTCACATGTATGACAATATATGTGAAAACCATAGTTGTGAGATGTACAGAGCACATTTTAGTAATATTAAAAAATATTTACTTTTTAACTTTTTCTAAAATGAATTTTTTCTGTGCCAAATATTTATTACTTCATTTTTAATTTTGTCTGCAAAAGAATGAACAATTCCTGTATCATCCATTTTAGAATGCACACAGAAACAAAACTCTTCATACAGTAGCACCACTCGGTGCAAGCCAGAGTAATCAATGGATTCAGGAAGGTTTGTGCATACAATCCCTATCTAATACCTTCTCATCCAAACCCCCCAAAGTAGTTTCTAGCTTGTGGCTTCATCTAATGTGTTCATCTATAATATTGTCAATTTTAGCAACAATTTCTACTGTTTTCAAAGAGTTATTATCAGAAAAATATAATTCATGTCATGTATCATGAAATGAAAGTCTCTGTTTTGATAAAAATTGTTCTATGACTATAATTTTTTCAATGATGGCATGCCATTTTTTTTTTCTCTGTTAGTATTTTTTGTTATGATTGATTACAATTTCTTTAATGATATTATTTTTCAATTCTATCCATTTTTTTGATTATTCAAATACTGTAATGTAAGCTAATTTTATATTTAGACAGAGTGCGAGTAATATGATGCCAGCTACAAAAAATTTTTGTATTTGCTAATTTCATTTTTAATGTACCAAATATTTTGCAACAAAAACAGCAAATGGTTTTACTCATTGAGTAGACTAATAAACAAGGCAAAACTCTCCATACAGTAGTGCCACCATGTGCCAACCAGAGTAATCTATGTATGGCAGAAGGCTTGAGCATAAAATCCCTATCTAATGCCTACTCATACTACTGTATGGAGAGTTTTGCCTTGTTTATAAACAATTATAAGAGATGATGATCATGTGCTGCATAATGAGTAGACTAGTCACTGTCTTGGCAGTTTTTCACCATTTTTTTAATACATGAAAATAATTATTTAGTGAAATTTTTTATCTGAAACATTTCTAAGAAAATTTAAATAATTTATTTGCATTTCGATCAAGTATTCTATAGCTCAATATGTATGATTTTGGGGAAATATTCTGCAAATATTTAAATTATCGCTAGTTAATTTTTCATTCATGCTACTACCCATTCCATGATCAATTGGATTTTGACCATATAGCAATTGAACAGTTTTTTTTATCAATCATAATATCTATTATGTGCTTACTCAATTAATGCTACAATACAAAGAATTAGTTTGTGCCCTCATACAATGGCCACAATATCAATGAATAATTATCTGGCTCAATGTATTATTTTAGAGCAGAAAGGTGATAATTCAGGTTCACTTTCTTGAGACATAGTAGATGATTAGCAATAAATTTTAGTAACAATTCAATTTCTTTTTTGTTTGTTTGCTAGCCTCTTTTTCTATACTGGTAACTTAATAGTTTGTTTATATTTCACTATGACATCTAAACGGTTTACAAAAAGAAAGAAATATCTTGTCTATTTTTTTAAAATAAATAAATAATTTTTTTAATAAATAAATTTTACTATTTGAAAACATGTGTGTGACGAGAATCTTGGCCTCAGGGTGGCCTTTGAGCATTCCATCATCAGATTTTCAATCGGATGGACGGTTGAAGAGTTGGAGTGTGGGGTGGATTGAAGCCTGTCCATTAAAGTGTGAAGATTGGCTATCTTAATATATATCTGAGCACTTATTGCATATATGTGTAGAGATGATAATCTGGACCAACTGATGATTGCTGGTTTAGCGTGCAATACGTATATTGGTGATTATTTATCTTTTCAACTTATATGTGTTCAAGTGCATCAGTGTTATGAGATAGAGTAGAGAGTGGTGGGTCGTGTGAAAGTCTGTGCTCATATATCCTATATATGTGGAGGGAGTTTGACAATGGTAAATGAAAATGTAATAATTTACTCTAGATAAATACTTTGCATATAATAGAGATATATATGAGAGATAGTGACCTGGACTAACTGACGAGTGCTGGTTCAGCACGAAATGCATCTTGGGGGTCATTTGTCTTTTATTATATCTTTATTTATATGAATTTGAAAAGAATTGGGGAAGTGTGGAGTTGTTTATTATATCTATTATTTGAAAACTGATAGAGTAGACTTTATGAGATTAATGCGCTATTTCCGATTGTTCCAATCTGCAAATAAAATTCGATTTAATGCAGTCTAGAAATAAAGAGCTTTATTTTATTTTCATTAATAAATAATAAGCTGTTGACCAGTAACGAGGAATAAGTATTATAGACTTTCTGAGAAATGACCCTAAGTTTATTTTATGCTTATTAGGGAGAGTGGATTTCAAAGATATATGAGTTTTTAAACAAAAATAAATAATCTTGTTATAGATATTAAGAAAGAAATATGCATTTATATAATGTGTAGATTATAGATAATGAAAAAACCTTATGTAACTTAGTATAAATGTATTAAATTTGCATTTTATACAAATTGCTGAGCTTATAGGCATTTATATCACCATGTCTGTAAAATGAACATATTTCAAATTAATGTCTGCATAACACAGTACTTAAATTTAAGACAAGCGATTGACTAAAAAAAAATACTACTGGTTATGTATTTCTAAAATATAATAAAAGTATTAATTTATTGCCACTTTTGAAATATTGCCACACCCGACATATTACTTTTGTAAATACTACAATAGGAACAACTGCAGTTAGGTTTAATCTTATGATATAACAAAAAAAATAGAAAAATAAAATCTGTTTGACACTTTGTAAATATAACAAATTGTCCAAAATGTTGTAGAAATCATATCATATATCCAAACAAAATTTTAGTTTTAAAGGAATTTTATTAGAGCATAAACTAATTACATAGGATCTTGTTAAATTGATTACCAGTTACAAATACAAATGAAGAATATACATAATTATATTTTTTAAAAGTAACATTTAACTATCTTTGTTTCTTGCCAGTGTTCCCATCGTTATTGACTTTATCGTTAAAGTTCTCATTATTTCAAGTCATAATGTTCTTTTAGTTACTGTCTATAACATAAAGAAGAAGAATAGTTGTCATAATTTATTATTCCAAATAGTAACTCTTTATAAACAATGAGCATTGCTAATGCTCATTATTTATATCTTAAAAAGAATGGGTCATGTGATCTATGACTCATTTTTTATTTGACTATTTATAGTATCTGCTTTAAATCTTATGCAATGTTATATTACTAAGACTACTAATATATGGTTTGGCTGAAGATCTCTCAGCCCCATATAGCTATTTGAGTTGGATAGCTGGGTTTGAAGACATGTAGATATCTGAAAATTTCAGATTTTCCACTCAATAGATAACTTTTAAATAAATGCTGGCTTTGGGTTGGTATTTTTAGATCCAGTGTCTGAAGCTATCCTAGCACTTCTCCGAGGAGTGCCAAAGCATGAAACCATTGGTCAGAGGTTTGAGGGGGGATTCTGACAGAGATATTTTAAATGCTTTCTCTGGCTAAGCATTTATCACAAAGCTTACTGAGCAAATAGCAATGCTCATTATTTATATCTTACAAGCTTAAAAGAATGGGATCATGTGATCTATGACTCTATTTTTTTATTTGTGTAACTATTTATCTCTGCTAATTATTCTAATTGTTGGCATCACTTAGAATGTAAACTCAAAGATGCATTAAGGTCTAAATATTATTATAGATATTAAAATTTATTTTTTCATTTCTAGTACTTGAAGTTATTTAGATTTCACAAGTGGTATATATTTTACAGCTTAAGAAAATTATCAGAAATGTAATCAGATGACAACAGCAATAAATTTGACAAGAAGTATTTATTACAAATGGAACATCAGCCATATTAGTGACTAACATGTTGCATAACTATCTGGTAGAGACACTTTTTGTCTCTTATTCTGATTGTTTCTAGTTTATCTTTGAAATTATTTAGGTGACTTTTACTGCTGACATTGTAGAGAAAATTGCATCTTATTTACCACAGTGCATACAATATAAATATAGTAATATGGATTTCTGTAAAGTTTGAATTTAAAAATGATTGTGTGAGTGAATGACAATTGCTGTTTTTTTTCCTAGGCATTGTGTTTCCATAAGTTCTGATAAATTCTAGACTGTTGCATTTAAACAGTAAATGTCTTTGATCCTCTTCTTTTCTATGACAAAGGACACACATAGCATCTATGTTGTTATAATATCTTTTGTATTTAAAGAAATGTAATGTTGCAGTGAACTCATGTTTAAGTTATGAGAAAATTAAAATATTTAGGTTCAAATGACCAGTTCTTGAACCTTCACAAAATTTTTTGTTGTTAATCCCCTGAACTGATAAGATACTTGTATTATCTGTGTTTGGACATAATTTATTGTAGGTTTTCCAATAATTGCACTTTCCTTGATGAAATTTTGTTTTAAGACTTGTGGATATGACCGGTTCAAGAATTGTTGCCCAGTGCTTTAGGTATGGGAGAGGTTTAGTTGTTGGTATTATAATGATTGGGGTTTATTGGAAGTTGGAGACTTACTGCATCTGCCGTACAGGGTGCCACCAGGCCATTCGAACCTGGAAACTTTATATAGTAGGCAGATACTTACTGTTAAGATCCAATTTTATTTTATATACGACCGTTAGCCCCAGTCACTAGCTTGCGGAGCAGCAGAGATAATGTATACTTTATTTTTAAAGAAGGAAAGATAATAAATAGTAAGAATAAGCCACTGCCAGATTAACAATACACAGAAACATTTATTTTGCACATATATAAAATTAGAATTATTTACTTTAGAACTCGATTTACATTTTAACCTTATATTTTAAAAGTTCCCACAGATGAATTATTAATATTTTATTAGTGTCGAGTATGGATAGACTACATAGATTGTACTCGAAAAAGAAAATATTCTATATCCCTTATTTAACCCTAGGCCAAAGGTTTGCAGTCAAATCAATGTCAATCTATCTGATATATCGATGTATTCAATGCAGCATGAATATGACAGCACAATACCATACTGTCAGGAATGCACATCTGAACAGCATGGTTATAGAGAATTGTCTTTCGTCCAATACAGGAATGTTACATCTGTCTGGCAAGAAGAACAATAAAAAAAGAAAACTCCATAGGAAGGGATTGCGGTCCTTTTTGCAGTCTTACTATCCCATTCCATAGGCTAAAGGGGTGATCCAAGGAGCAGGGAGTATGTCGGCTTCCAATGGTCAGTAAGAAATGGGATTTATTTTGCCCAAATTCAGCATATCATGTGATCCTGCACATGGCGGATCTTCATGCTACATCTACTAATTACACCAATACATCCAATCCATTGACCCAATTTAACTGTGAAACAAATAACCTAAGATTTACCCTCCCTTAAAGTAACATAACTTTACGAATCTATGCAGCCATTTATGCCCGACTTAAACTTAACATGATTTAATTAAAAGTTTAGCTTAACAGAAAAAAATCATAATAAACACTTAAAAGAATGGAAAAAATAAATTAATGGAAATGATTTAAATATATATATATATATATATATATTCAATAAAAATTATTAATAAATGATTTGGTTTGGTCAGATAGGAATTTCTATTTAAATACTGAAAAAGTTTTAGAATTAAAGTTCACTAGTTAGAGTTCTTACTGTTTTAAAAAGTCCATACTTTCTGGCTGCTTGTAATTTGGGAGATGTTAATTCCCATGACATCCTGAGCAGATTGGTATGCAGTTAGCCATTGGTCCTTTACTATAGCTGGTATAATTCTTTGCCGGATTTTATTGCCGGGCCCTGATGCCCTGGGATCTACAATATGGTAAAACGATAGTTCATTTCTTTTTTTAGAACAACTGAAGGGACTGAAAGTGCATCTTTTCAATCCCTTCTCCAAATCTCCCGGACTTAAGACATATAGCACACCCCATATTTTATTTTCTTTTTTTTTATATATTAAATTTGCGGATTAACTCAACATTACGTCATGATGATGATGATTATTTCACTGAGGTCGTTTTCTGAGGGATTTCTTTTATTGGCTATTCTGTTCCTATTGTTTTTTTCTTTCCTATCTGACCTTTACTTATAAATTTTGAGATTCCCAAGGGCTAGTTTCCTTTAACTAATTGAAAATAATCATTTCCATTTTACACAATAGCATTAATTAAATTATATACATTCTTAAAGATATATTTTTATCTTTAAATCTTTTAAGTTTTTTTCTGAAAATTTAGTTTTAAAACTCTTTTCTTTAATAAAGTTTTCTTTTAATAATTTTTCATCTGTGCGATTTTATATATATAAGAATTTAGATGACTTTTAATTTTTAATTTTTTTAAAAACAAATTTTTATTTGTGAACTTTTATTTTAGTTTCTAATTTTATTTATAAAAAAATAATGTAACGACATGTGTGCCTATTACAGTATTATATTAATTATTATTTTGATTTGAGATAGATTTTTCTCCATAGATGACAAAAAATTAACTGTCTTTTGCACTCTAAATGTGTTTATTGAGTGCAATCCTAATCCATTGCAACTGAGATGTGCTTGTAATTTTTTGATTAAGATGGCAGCAGTTTTTTCTCCCCACAGAAGTTTTCTTCATAGTGAGTAAACCCCTGTGGTAAATGATTTTGAGAAAATAATTATTGGGATATAGTATGTAATTTTTCCCAAAATTAACATGTTAATAAGAGACACTTTGGTATACAGTGAAGGATGCACTTTTAACAATGATGTTATTGTGTTTTTATTGAATTTATTAGTTTGTCTTTCATCTGCTTTCGCATCCATATAGCTTAGGTGGAATGGAAATCTCAAGTATGTGGTGTTTTTCTCTTTAAATATTTCTGTTGTTTTTCCCTGTGCATATGTGCCACACACATGATTTGTCTAACTGTCACAGGCATGATTTATCTAAACTCCAGTTCATATTTGTGTATTTATTTAATATTATTACTAATATTGGAAGCTGTTTTTTGTTGACAGGAAGATTGTGACATCATCCATATATGTGATACATGATATTCTGCATTTAGCATGGTTATGTATATTCCTGGGAGTTTTTTTCTATTACTTTAAGCAGTGGATTTAAGTATAAAGTAAATAGAACTTTGAGGAATTGACTGACTGATGTGAAATAAATGAGGGTGATATATTTTCATTTAATGTTATATGGATGTATTAAGTATATTATAGGTTTAGGTATTTTTGGTTTATTAATTGTATTTATGAGATTTTCAATTGATATTGAATCAAATGCTGTTTTTATGTCCAGCTGTATTACCATTGGACTATATTTCTTAGCACTATGCACACTGCCAATGACTGTTTTAAATAATGGGGTTGCTTAAATGAACCTTTTTTTGCAAATTGTGCAACTGATATTATTGATTGTATATATGGTTCAATTTTTTCTTTAATAGTTTTTTCTAGGAGTTTGACACCCAACGGATCCATAGATATAGGCCTAATATTTTCCAATGTTGTTAATGAAATAAGTTTTAGAAGGGTACCAATGATACTGGATATAGACCTCATATTTATAGTTTTTTAATAAAAAGTTGGTCATGCTAATTAGAAAAGAGTTTTGATGTGAATTTGACTAAGATGTGAAAACACAAATTTTGGTGTTCTGCATAATCCTGAATATCATCTGTCTGACATGTTTTCTAGGCATTGTAAGAAGCCTAGAAGTTCAAAGGTGTCTTGTGAATTTACATCACCAAAATATCTAGAAGAGGGTTCAAAGGCTTTTGTTTTTTGTAGTTTTCCCTTGAAATATATATAAAATTTATTTATCATGCTGTCACCAATCATCACCTTCTCACCTTCACTCAAGGCCAAAAGAACTCTGACTGGGGGTGATTGTCCCAGAGCCCATTGTATATAATTTTTTGACCATATGTGTGGTTATGACATGAAAATCTTTTTTTTTTATATGTCAAAGTGTTGACCGGGAAGCGAACCCGGGCCGGCTGCTTGGAAGGCAGCTACGCTAACCGCTAGGCACCATCACTTGTCTTCTTTTTAATCTCTGTTAATTTTATATATGTATATAATTTTTTGATACACTACATGTCTTTTTATGTTTAATTAATGATTATACTATTTACATTTTCTTGCTTTGATACATCTTATTTAATTTTTTCTCTTACATTTTATCTTAAATTGTTATTTAATAAGCCCGGCTTTGTTTGGCCTATTTTCATAAGTAGTAATTTCTTTATAACATCTGTGAATTTACTTTTAATTAATTTGCATTTGTTACTGAAATTATAAGAATAATTGAATTGCAACTCTAGAGAAAATATTATACTGTAGGAATTATGCCTGTGATTTTATTAATTTCAGAATTTGAATTAATTATTTAATTCATTCAGAATGATAAATTAAAAGTAAACTTTGAATTATTATGCCCCCAAAACCAGTCTAAAGTTGTCTATTTTTCAATAAATATTTGTGGCATTTAGTAGAGTTAAATAATAGTTTATTAGAAAAAAGTATTTTTTTAAAGCTTGAAATAATAAATTTAGATGATAAGAATTGGGGTTTAAATAAGAATATAGTTTTCTAAAAAAAAGGGTTTTTGTTATAGTTTTACTAATTTTGATCTTTTAATATTGAACAAATAATTATATATAATAAGTATATTTGCAATGATATAAGTATAAACAAAAGAAGGAAAAAACAATTTTTTTATTATAATAAACTTTTATTCCCATTCATGTATAGTGATTGATAGATTGAGAATTAATGTTCCCTGAATGAAAGTTCAACCTATCATTTTGCCGCTTGAAATCACATGACCATCAGCAATAATTATTTGATTATTTATAACAATTTGCTTCAGGAATTAAATGATATAATTTACAATTACAAAAGTGAAAATAAAGAAATATTTATTATAAAAATATTGTACTTATGTATTAATCCGACGATGAGATTTCACATATGTATATAATAAGAGAAAACTACATTTTCTACATAAGAAAAAATTATGCACTTGTATTATAACTATAACGCTGGCACAAAGACCGAATTAAACACATTTACAATCTTCTAAAAACGAAAACAATTTTTCAAGTGAATATTAGATAATATCCCAGTCAGAAGAAAATTGTTAGTCAAAATGTTGATTTATTACCTAATACTCATTAAAAAAATTGTTTTTGTTTTTAGAAGATTGTAAATGTGTTTAATTCAGTTTTTATTTACACATTTGTTTATGCCGGTGTTTTTACTTACCATAGGATTAATATGCAAGTATCTTTTTTTGGAAAGAATTTAATTTTTAAAAATAGATAAATATCACATGAAAATAAATTGTTTTTGTAATGTATGTATAGAATTTGTTTAAAACAAAATACTTCAAAGTACACCTGGGTCTCTTTTTATGTGGTAGATAGGTTCTGCAAAAAACTGCATAAAATAAATTGACAAAAATAGACTTAACTTACATTGAAAAATGTGGGATACATTCCATAATTTTCAAAAATTGTATAAAAGCAAAGCAACAAGGTAAAATTACTTTAAAATTCGCATAAAAAATAAGGAAATTAAGTATGACTAATAAAAAATTTCAAATATTTGAAAAAAATTGATACAAGACAGACTTTTTTTTATTTTTTATTAACTATTTAATTTTATTCAAAACAATATGTTTTTATGTGTAAATTCTTTTACATTTTTTCATACATATTTTAATCATTATCGCTATTTGACAATATGTGGGTATGTTTGTGAACTGATAAGAAATCAGATTTGTCACAAGAGTAAATACAATTAGCACTAACTTCAGTCTCATACTGTGTTTAATTAACTAAACAGGTGCATCAACTGAAAATTTTTGTTCACAGCTTTAAGTCACTCTAAAACATTAATTTTTGCATTATTGTAGTGAATTTATGGTCTTTCTAAAGCTTAAAATGTACCATAAGGTGACAGCTCCAAGTTCTTTGATTTGATATTCAAAATGAAAATGTATATTTTAGAGTATTTTTTTATGTATTATAAATTATTTTGATAAAATATGCTGAAAATATAATTATTTTAGAAAAATAGTTAAGATTTTAATAAAAATTCATTACTTTTACACAAATGTAAATTGAGAAAAAAATCAACGATGTACACAGCATTTTCTAATAGGTTATGAATGTTCTTTTTAAATTCTCCACTATAGAATATTTTTATAATTATAAATAGAAATTTATTTTTAAAAAAACTTTCATTCACTTTCATAATCTGACAAATTATTAATTTGCTTTTTACACGAATCTAATATTAAAAGATGAATATATGTTTACTGCAGATTCTGTAATTGAACCAATCAAAAGTTTAAAACTTTAATTCACTCAGCCAATAAAAAAATTTTCAGTCTAAAAGTTAATGGTTTTCTGTCGACAATGTAATCACTGATTAAACTTTGAGATGATAATTTTACTAATTGTTTATGCAGCTCGCAATATTCAGACATACAATTATTTAGCTCTTGGAATTTAAGAGCTCATTCATAATTCATGTCATTAACAAGAAAATGATTATCCAATTGATTAGAAAGTTGAAGACTTTCTCAAATCATTTTTGCCGTGGAATGAACAGGTTCCACTTCTGTTTCATTATTTTTTTTTTAAATCTACAGTATCTAAATTTATTGCCAAACCTTTTCCAACAGACATTTAAAGTATGTAAAATATAACGTGTATATATAAAATGGGGAAATCCTGATTTTAAGTGAAATATGAACTTCTTTATCACATAAAAGAAAACCACATAAAAAGATATTAAGAAGAAACATGAATCACATAACTTTAAAATCGCATTTAAAAAATCCACATAAAAAAGAGACCCGGCTGTATGTGCTTAATACTAAAATATTAGGACTATAAATTATATATATTAAAATTATTATTGTTTTATTATGAGTATGCTTACATAAAACATTAATTTAGACATGATTAAAAATAAATATGACATATTTTTGTGCAAGGGAGAGAATTACAAGTCTAAAAAGAGCTCACAAATATAAAAATATTGCTCACCATTGCTCTAGAGCAAACTAGTGTAAGTTTGAATAATCAATGAATACCAGATGATACAGTGCTATAAAATTCACATCTTCAGACCAGTTTTTGACTTTTGTTGTCATCATTAAAGTCAGTATGAAATATAATATTAGTTCATAGCATGCCTCTGGTGGCAGATGAAAAGTATATAATGATGTAATGTTATAATAAACTTTCCATCACAGATTATAGAAATTATGTAATGAGATATGTTTGTTACATACAAAGGTGCTTCTAAAAGAATTTTATCTTTAAGAACATCATCTCTTACTCCTATTTTAATGTTTGATAAAATAAGTCAAATATTTTAATTAAATCAAAATAAAATATTTAGTTTAAATATATTAGTCCATTGGAAGAGAATTTGCATCTATTAAAAGGCTAATGAGTGTTTTTAACACATTGAATGTTAATTGATGTTTTGTTTAAGATCCTGGAACTGTTAAGTATGCAAAGAATACAAACAATATAAATATATGTACATGCACAAATATTAAAAATGTAAGTAGCCCAAAGGATGGCAAAGACTTTTTCAATAATTCTTCATCTTTAAAGAAGATGCTAGTTGGTAAGTGTTTAATTATTTTTTTGTTTCACTTTCTCATTTAACAGTAATTGAATTTGCATTCACTTAGGATAAGTTAACCTAAGCAAAACCCAAGTATCACCTGATTTAATTATTAACATTAGATGATAAATATGGCATATAGATTTTCTAGCCATCATACTACAAGACTCTTACATATAAATACACATCTATATGTTTCTTTAACATATGTAAAGTTTTTGAGTTAGGATATTACTTTTACACAGAGGCAAAACTCTTCATATAGTAGCGCC
Organism: Epiperipatus broadwayi; assembly: GCA_028023455.1. Taxonomy (NCBI): domain Eukaryota; kingdom Metazoa; phylum Onychophora; class Udeonychophora; order Euonychophora; family Peripatidae; genus Epiperipatus; species Epiperipatus broadwayi. The sequence goes on from JAQFVV010012427.1 coordinate 2,119,246, forward strand.
ACTCAATGCAAGCTATTGTAATCAGTTGATGCAAAAAGATTTGTGCATAAAATTCCTATCTAGTGCCTACTCATCCAACAAGTTTCTAGCTTGTGGCTTTCATCAGAGAGGAGCTTTATAGTTAGTTAATAAGGTAAAAGGTGGCTGCTAGAGTGTTGTATTAAATCCTAAGTTCTAGGTACACTGCTCTCAGATCCAAAGCTCCTTCTTAATGGAAGACACAAGCTAGAAACTAGTCTGGGAATATTGGATGAATAGGCACTAGATAGGGATTTTATGCACAAACCTTCCTGCATCCACTGATTACTATGGCTTTCACTGAATGGCACTACTGTAGGGAGTTTTGTCTCTGTGTAAACAGCTTGTGTAAGCATAAAGAATATTGATCATGTGATGATATTACTTTTACTTAGATAGCAAGAGGAAAGTCACTGCTCTTCATGGTTTAGAACAATGATAGAATGTCAGCCCCTGGAGCTAGTAGTCCTTGAGCTCTACTTAATTCTATCACTTCTGATGCTTGAACTTCATGTGTATTTTTATATGAACTCCCAAGCAGCTAATTATTTGAATGTTTTATTTAATGAAGTCACTAAATGGCATAGTTTCTCAATGTGTATGATTACAACATTTTTTTATAAACCATTTATGTTTATCTATGCTTATATAATATATAGGGTATATGAGCACAGACTTTCACACCATCCACCACTCTCCACTCTATCTCATCACACGGATATACTTGAACACATATATGTTGAAAAGATAAATAATTACCAATATATGTATTTCATGCTAAACCAGAAATCATCAGTTGGTCCAGATTACCATCTCTACACATATATGCTATAAGTGCTCAGATATATATTAAGATAGCCAATCTTCATACTTTAATGGACAGGCTTCAATCTACTCCACACTCCAACTCTTCAACCGTTCACGCAATTGAAAATCTGATGATGGAATGCTCAAAGGCCACCCTGAGGCCGATATTCTTGACACACCCATGTTGACCTAAGGTCAATCTAACCCCTCATGTGCAGGACATAATCCATTTAATACATATACAAGGGATGGGCAGACATCTCTACTATGTAATAACTGAAACACAGGCTTATTATATACCTGTGTCTATATATGTAATATATAGGGTATATGAGCACAGACTTTCACACCATCCACCACTCTCCACTCTATATGCTTATATAATAAATTCACTGTTGTAATACAAATATATTTTTAAAAAATACATTGCTTATTTGAATTAAATGACTTGTTATTTGACGGATATTTCAATTTAAAAAAAGATATGATTTAATATTTTTTCCTAGTGAATCTTTCCTTAATTATTTTTGATTACAGTTAAACTATATATATATAGTTGAAAAGCTTTAATAATGTCAAGCATTTGAAATTAAATGGATTCCATTTACAAAGGTGTGATGAATTTATTAAAATTCAGAATGAATGATGTTAATTGGTAGTGAACAAGTTGTTATGTGATCCTATGACGTTTTTGTCTAGTTGCTTTAACTTACTATTAAAAAACCTTATTTTTAAATATTTTAACAAACCATTTTTCAAATTCAAAATTTACATATATACATGTGTGAGTATGTGTTTAAAAAAGCAAAGTTATTTAAAACATTTTAAGTGTTTGATTAGAAGGTGTGAATTTATTTAATAACAAGACAGAAAAACATAAAACTTGTGTGATGATCCTGTTTATTTACTTAAGATGTCAGAGGTTATCCTAGTAATGGGTTTTAAATGGATTTATTAGTTGTTGTTGTTTTTTTAAAGTAAAAGATTAAAGATAATATTGTAATGTGATATTATTTTAAAGATACATATCGTAACTTGCACAGAAAGTGTGTAAACATATATATACTGGGGTTAATAGAGAGTAATCAAAAATAAAATCCATAGATGACAGAACAAACAAATTTCAGGGTCACAATTAAAAGAATTAAGAACTGAAATGAAGTTGAACAGGAAGGGTTACTGTTAAATTGAATCCCAAAAGGTTTAAAATATTTACAAAGAGATCATAAATAAAATTGATTAATAAGAACATTTTTTTTTGTAATGATGAAATAAAAGTTCTTGATAAAATTTTTATTATGCAATAGACTGATAATGATTGAAGATGATTATGAATATATTAATGAAATGTAATTAATTTTAAAATCACTTTAATTATGTAACTGGCAACTTGCAGTTATGTCTACCATATTCATGACTTGAAGTTTTAAATTTGAGTAGAACTTTCTTAAACAACACAGTAGTTATCTTGTCATTGACTATCAATTGGTAAACGAATAATGCTGCTAAAATAATTTACATTTGATCAGATGTTTGTGGTGCTGAGTGTTTTGTTTGAAAGTATCAAATCATTTAAAAATATCAATATAGAAAAAATATCCCTAACAGTATATTAAAATCTGACAAATAAATTTATCAATATCAGACTGCCATAAAAATAACATAAAATATAGATTTTATTTGAATGTCAGAAATATTAAAAATGCTGAAAATATTTTATGTGCATGTATCAATAAAATTGTATACTACTGCTACTGCCACTACCACCACCACCACAACTACCACTACTACTGCTGCTGACTACTACTACTACTACTCTAATAATAATAATAATCAAGCATGAGTGCGTGTGTGGTGCAACTGTTCCCAAAAGCTATTAATATAAAATAGATAACTAAAAATAATAAACTAGCTGAGCGCTTTCAAAGGATCTTGCCTTCATAATCATAGCTTGTTAATACATTTAATGATATGCAAATATGATAATTCCCTTTTTTAATTCCATTTTTTTGATAAAGTGTAGCACATGTCCTTCCTATTTATGGCATCACTGTCTCGTGAAATGAATAAGGCCTCTTTAATTTTTCTTTTAAGGTCATGTTTCTCTCTACACATGCTTGTGGGATTGTCTGGAATGCACTCATGGTGACTTGTGCTCTGGTGCTGATAGAAAACTGAATAGGTAGAAGGAGCATTGCGAGCTCTATTGTATGAATATTTATGTTGTGCTAATTGTGTGGACAAAGATGCTCTGCTTTCCACATAATATGTGCCTTTACAATTATTGTTGGAACATGCAATATTATATACTGTGTGGGGGTCTGTAAAAGTGGAGTTTAGTCTTTAGTGTTATTAATTAAATTGTTAGAATTTGGAAGGGTTCAAAAACAAAGCTGATAGATGTTGTTGAGGATGGAATGCAATTTCTTGTGTAAATTGGATATATATGGAAGCAATAATCTCGGTTTATCCTGTATGATGTGGACGTTAAGCTGTTTATTCTGTATATGTGAAATTTTTTTGTCAACAATGGACTGGATAAACCCTAAATTCAATAAGTCATCTCTATATTCTATTACAGGGGTCCCCAACCTTTTTGCACTTAAGAGCACATTCTATAATACCGGCTAGGTGGCGGGCACCAGTTATTTTTTTCAACCAGATTGCGGGCATTATTTATTTTTTCAATGTAAATTTATAGTTGGATATTGTTAATAAATACACATAATGTACAAAAAAAATATTTATTTCAAAAATAAAATTTTAACAGATAATTAACGTTTATATTTTTACACTGTAAACATATAGTATGCCCTACAATTTGATTACAATATAATACAATAATTTATAAGAAATTTTAAAAATTAAATTTATTTGTATCAGATAAATAATTTTTTATCATGTTAGGATAGCAGCGGGCACCCATAAAATGGTCTGCGGGCACCATGGTGCCCACGGGCATAGGGTTGGGAACCCCTATTCTATTACATTTGCTTTTGCCTCAAATTTACATAACCTGTTTCTGTGCAAAAAGGATGCTAGGCCAGATAATTTATGTTCTATTGGTGTGTTAGATTGGGGTTGTATATGGCATCTGATCTCCAATGGTTTGATTGGCCATACTATAATGGCAGTAGTTGTTTTCTCTATGTACTTTGACATCAAGATATTTAACTTTTTGGTGAGTGTCTTCAGTTGTGACATTCACAACTAGTGCTGTACTGGTTTCCAATTCAACTTTGATCCATGTGATGATCTCAGGGGTGGCAGCAATGAATAGGTCATCCACATATCTAGTATATACTAGAAAGCATGCAGGGTTTGAACTAGGTATGATTTTCTTCTCATAGTAGTTCAGGAAGATGCTGGTAACTACACCACTCAGTGGTAAACCCATAGGCCAGCCTTGTTTCATGGAGAACCACTGGTTTCTGAAAAATGCCACAATGTTGCTGTCCAACCAACATAGAAAGTCATGGATGAAATCTACTTGAGGTTGAGCTATTTTTTGTGTCAAAAGTTCCATCTCTGACTATTTGGATCGACTTGTTTCTATTGACAGAGCCATATAATTCAGAAATATCCATAGTGGTCAATTTGATGTTTGGGTTTAGTTGTAAATCTTTGATGGATGACACGAACTGTGCAGATGAATTGATAGTGTATGCTCCAAAGCCCAACATTTGGATGAGTTTTTTGTTCACCCACTTGGCTGTCTTTGCATAATGTACTCCACTGAAGACCTGTGTGTTGTCTTTATGTGTTTTGGCACTCCCAAAAATCCTGGGTGGCACTGATGATGATGGGTATAGACTGTAATATTTTGACTTTATGAAGGCTTTATTGCAATGTTTTTTAAGGATAGATGAAATGAATTTTTCTTTATTGTTAGCGATGCTAAACTGATCAATTTTATGAAACTGTAATTTATTAATCTGTGTGTTAATTTTGTCTGTGTATTCCTGTATATGCATCAACACAAATCTGTTTCCCTTGTCTTCACGCATGCATGTGATTTTTTCTGACTCAAGGAATTGTTTTTATTTTTATATCCCACTGTCTGGTGTTTGATTTTAATGATGCATGTCTCATTGCTGTGTTGATTTGTGCTATATATTCACCTTTTTGAGGTTCTTCGTTGAGGCCAGCCTCTATGTCCGCTATTAACTCCATATCCGGTTGTCTCCATGTCCCTCCAACAAATCTGGAGCCCTTTGCTAGCACATCTTTTACTTCACTAGGGTGTGTTGTTTGTGTTAAATTCACGAAGATCTGCTTATTGTTATCAGGGATGGTTATTCCTTGCTTGTACGCTAGAAATATGAATTTTCTATTGTATTTGAATGCCAACTTTCTTTCTAACTTTGTACATTGATAGATGACGAATTAGTTCTTGGGAAAATGTGCCAACATTCTGCGGTTCCTCTTGCTTTGTTTCTTCAATGCCTTCTGACAACCTCTGATAATGAGGTCTAAAAGATATTTTCTCATTTGCCAGTAAAGATTGTTGTAGTTGTACACTGCTCAGTTAAGATTGAAGCTGCAAAATCTAGGAAATATGTGGAATTGTCTACATCTTTTTAAGAAGATAATTCTTTGCTGTAGTTTGCAAATCGACAAGCTGATTTTTAATATCTGCTTGTCAGCAACTTATTTCTCCATACATGTAATAATACGATTAATTCAAATAATTTTTACTTTTGGAAAATATATGCAATCAAGCATGAGTGGGGGTGTGGCACAACTGTTCCCAAAAGCTATTAATATTGTACCGATCAACCGCAACCCATCAATTACACACAGAACCGACTTCGAACCCAGACCGGCTCCAGAACTAAATCCGAAACCAAGCTTGGTTTAAACCCAAACCCTATGCACAAATGACTGAGGTATAACAGAATCCATAGTACATGGTATTGCCTAACACTAGCTTGGAGGAAACACAGACAATAACTCTGACTAACTTATATATATAACTGTGCGGTGGGTGCTCAACGCTATATACAATCAATACAATATATATATTCTTGTGTTGTCGATACAGACAGTAATCAAATGACGGTAAAATAACTATTTAATGAAGAGAGAGATGAAACTAAATTACACAAATGTTTAATAATTATTCTTACTATTGGATAAAATTTACATACAATACAACTACTTGTTATATACAATATTACCTTTTTACTTCTAGTCTTTAATGGATATATATATATATATATATATATATATATATATATATATATATATATAATTGACGGACAACATTGCATTGATATTTTGGTTGGCTTTATAACTATTTATCTATGACCGGTGTAGGCAATATCGCAAATGATATCCCTTTTTAAATATAATACTAACATAACTTAACAATTAATTTGTTTACGTGTTTAATTACGTACAAGAGATATGAGAATCAGAGCAAAATAAAACTTCAAATGTTTTATCCTTATGAGACTAAATTCTTTTATTAAATTAAGGCTGCCTCGTTGGTTTTAACACAAATCAAACCATCACGTATTATGGGGATGGGGAATAAGCTTATATCTTCCAATATAGGGTGATATGACTGGCTGCTATTCGAGACAAATATAATAATCAGAAGTAATAGATTGTGGTGTGTTAACAGAAGACTGGGCGGCTTGCACTTTGGTAAGTCTTTACACCCACAGATGAGGCTAGGAGAATTTCTCTCTCCCTTGTTTAAAATCACAGATGAGACACCGAATCAAGCTATAGGGAGCGAAAATAGCACTAAACCAGTAACATTGTGAACAAATGCTTGAAGCAAAATTATAAATATCTATATAAGACTTTATTTATTCCTCCATACTTTTCCCACGTAATCGTCTGACAAAGTAATTTAAAACCACACGGTAGGCTCAAAGGATCATACGTTTAATTGTTAATTAATTACACTCTGAATCCCATACCCCCCTGACTGTTCGGAAAGTAGTAAACACAATAATGGCTACCCTTATTATTTCCCCCCTCATATCAGAAAACATGCAATTAAATAGATAAAATCAGTTTTAGATATTAACTACCCGGTAGCATAGAATAAAACATCCTTAATTAAACTATAATACATATATCAATTTAAACCAAAATATATATATAATAATGAACAAATATTTATTAAAATCGTCATAAACATAAAGACTTAGCAAATTGTTATTTTAAGACTAGAGTAAAAGAAAAATAAAAGGTGGGAAGGGATACGTTTACTTACACGTTTACTGTATACATTTTATCAAAAGAAAAAATAAATATTTAGCATATTTAGTACAAGATTAAAACCTAATTATATAAGGGACTGATGTTAAAAGAAAGTAAAAAGTTCATGTAAAGTAGATTTACCATTCTTTCTTCATCCGACGCGTTCCTTGCGATGATGATTGCTCAGAATGTAGGCGCGCATTTTGGTTTTGTTATAATGACATATTGGCTTTCAAAATTTAGGGTTGGAAACTGGAACTATAGGCACATGAAAGTTGAAAAACTGGAACCACAGCACATGATATTCGGCAGTCTAGGAAGGTTTCATTGGCAGGACAGGGATCAGCTTCCTGGACTTAGCCTGACATTAATGAAGCTTACAGGTCACTTCTTAATACTGCTCTCTCCAATTTTCCTCTGCTCCTCTCTCCTTTTGCAGAGTGGTCAAAAAGAAAAAAATGATGCAATCCAAAATGATGCAATCTGAATGATGCAATCTAAAAAAAATGATGCAATCTGAATGATGCAATCTAAAATGGCCAAAGTTCCCATAATTCTACTGGTTATTTGTCACCTCATTTTGGACTCTGCCTTCCTTGATTTTCTGGCCTCCAGCAATTTTCACTTTCACTATCCAGTCAGTACATTGAAATGTTTTTTTTTACCAAATCTTTACAAGTATTAACTATTTAAAATTAAGAATTATTCACGCAATGAAACTTTCTCTTTTTTCTCTTTAAAATAATCTTATATTGGTATCCAAACCATGCACACACAACGATATATATATTTTACTACTTACAATATTTATATAAGGGATTTAATTATTTACATAAAATATGGCACACACATTTTAAGTTTATGTGGCTTGGATGAACAAAGCCTCATTGCGCGAAATAATGGTTTGTACCAAATCTGCTATACCAAAATTTGAAAACAACAAAACAAACAAAAACAAAAAAAACCCCCCATGAAACTAAGATCGATTCTCTGATCGAACTGTTTCAATATAAAATAGATAACTAAAAATAATAAACTAGCTGAGCACTTTCAAAGGATCTTGCCTTCATAATCATAGCTTGTTAATACATTTAATGATATGCAAATATGCTAGTTCCCTTTTTTAATTCCATTTTTTTGATAAAGTGTAGCACGTGTCCTTCCTATTTATGACATCACTGTCTCATGAAATGAATAAGGCCTCTTTGATTTTTCTTTTAAGGTCATGTTTCTCTCTACACACGATTGTGGGATTGTCTGGAATGTACTCATGGTGACTTGTGCTCTGGTGCTGATAGAAAACTGAATAGGTAGAAGGATTGTTGCAAGCTCTATTGTATGAATATTTATGTTGTGCTAATCATGTGGACAAAGATGCTCTGCTTTTCCCATAATATGTGCCTTTACAATTATTCTTGGAACATGCAATATTATATACTGTGTGGGGATCTGTAAAAGTGGAGTTTGGGCTTTAGTGTGCCACACACGTACTCGTGCTTGATTACATATATTTTCCAAAAGTAAAAATTATTTGACTTAATAATAATAATAATAATAATAATAATAATTATTATTATTATTATTATTATGATGATGATGATGATGATTATTATTATTATTATTATTTTTTTTTTTTTTCATTTTCAAAGCAAACTTTTTTGAGCAAAAAACAGAAAACAAGGTTACATCAATAAGGTACAGAAATATAGTCACAATAGAATTGCAAGTCAACTATATACATAGATATGAATAGGTTACAGATTGGTGCCGTATATGCAGAAAAATTATAAGAGTATGGGTGATAATAGAAGTTACCATTAGTTTTCAAAATACTTTAGTTAACAAATTAAGTTATGACTACACAAAATCTAGATGGGATTATTTTTTTGTGTTGATTTGGTATGAGTGGTTATTCTTGACCATCTTCATAGTTTAATTCCATTTCTTCATCAGTTGTATTGATTGAGTGGTATATATGTTTAATATTGGCTTTTGGATTGAGCTTCTCTGTCTTAGTCTTTTTTGTTTGTCTGTTTTTCTTTGGTTGACCTAGTCATCTTTTTGACACTGGTATTGTTTCTTTTATTTGAGGAAGTCATGAGGCAATTGCTTCTGTTATGTCAGTTGATGTATTGTTTTTTGTTATTAGCATGTGTTTTGATTCAATTTGTTTATTTGTATTACTCATGCTATTATTATTTGATTTTTCTTTGTTTTCATTTTTTTCCTGGTGCTGTTGATGTTTTTATTGTTTTCTCTTGGTGGGTGATTTAGTGTTGTTTTCTTCATGGGTTTCTAGTTGTGTTTTTATTCCTATTGTTTTCTAGTTGTTGATCCACTGGACTCTTTTGGTTCCTGTTTATTTCATCTTTATTTTGGTGTATTTCTGTTATTTATTTCTGTGTTTGTATTATATCATGTTGCTTGGTAGTGGCTTGGTTTTGGGTGATTTGGATTGTGGTGCAGCATGTTGCCAGATGACCATGCTGTCCACATAAATAGCATTGTGTTTTAAGTCCTCTTATATAGAGTGATAGCACTGCCTCCTGGTCAATAATTTGTGTTGGATCTAGGATTACTTTATCTTTTAATTTTATTTTAAATTCAAAACTGTTGCTGTATACTGGCATGAGTGTGTCTTTTAGGTATATTGGATTTAAATATAATACTTTACTGAATGGTTCCATCATATGTTGGAAATCGTGTATGGTAAATTCAAAGTATGTGTTTCTTATTTTGCCTGTGATATATTTTTGCAAGTTTTTGTCTACTTCTATCAATGCATAATTGCCTAATGTTTTGACTTGCAAATCTTGCTCTTTGATGTTCGTCAAAGAGTTTCATCATCAAATAACTTGAGTTAGGATGGTTTTCTATACACAATACAGTATTCCATATTTGATATGTAGTTAATGCCTCATATAGTAGTTCTCTAGGAAATTTATATAATGTCAGATTTTTGTCATTTGCCAATAATAGGATTAATTTGGGTGAAAAAAATTTCTTAAAAGTATTAAATTAATACACTGTACAGGCTTGCACACACCTGCACATATATAATGTAATATAAGGAATTCGAACTCAGACTTTCACCTGATCCTCAACTCTCCATGACATCAATATTGCTGACCCACTTGATCATATACATGTTGAAAAGATAAATAATTTTTTGGGAATTGTATTGTTAAAGTTAATATTAACTGCTTGCAATTCCTCTGGAGACCAATCCATGGAGGGGGATTCTATGTTCTCATTTCTAAGGCTAAGATTGTCAATATCTTTTAGATTGATCCTTCTGAATCTATTTGCCTGGGGTGCATTTGAGTTATTTTCTATGCTGTCTGTTTATCCAACCGACTTTGCAGCATTCACATAGATTTTAGTTGTATTATGTATCTTTGCCTTGTTATAAATTGTTTTGGCTCTATTTGTTTCATTATTTGTCTGAGGTGACACCATTCCCCCCCCCTCCCGGTATCAAATTTGTTTTTTTGTGAAATCAGGTTAATTATTTTATATTATGAAATAAACTCACTTTTATTATTCGGGAATTGTTATCCTTTTGTTGTTTACTATTTTTGTTACAAAGTTGGTATACTTTTTTTGGTATTTTTCTTTAGTTTGAACTTAAAGCCATGTATAGAAAACAGTCCCTACATTGTGTGAGAGTGGTGTAATGAAAATTACACTACAGAAATATATTATTCACTGGTCATGGTCTTATAAATCTCTTGATGATAAGAAATTGAATAGTTCCCACCTGGTTTTACCTTCAGCAATCAATATTAAATAATTAATTGATTGACCATGTAATGGCTACCTGAAAAAAAATTAAGATTGATCAGAATCTGAAAATGTTTCTTTTAGCCCACATACATTTCTGCCCCATTAAAATGTGTTAATTATTATATCATAATGTTGATCTGTAATATAACTAATGGTAATTAAATTAACATAATTTAAGTTTAATTATGAATAAAAAGTTATAAATAGATAACATTTTTAGTAAATGTTCAAAAAGTAATAAATTTAATTAAATTTAGTTGTGCTGAAACTGTATTTTGATAAGATTAATTAATACTCTTTTGTATAGTCTGCCGTGGCTCAAGTATAGGCACTGCAGAACTGCAGCACCCCCTATGATATTTATAACTAGTTTTTTTTCTTTAATTCCTTTTTTATACTTGTACATTATATAATCCTTAAGCTTAATGTCAGTAGCCACCCCCTAGTTCATAAAAAACATTACAAAAATCTTTGTTTCAGCAATGCTGTATGTGGCTGGTGTTCGCATGTGCAGATATTTAAGATAAGACACTACATGTTAGTAGTAGATAGAGTACTGTTGCTCACACAATGCCATCCTTCTTCATATTTTCAATAACATTTAATCATCATCATCATCAATCATTATCAATCCACTGCAGGATGAAGGTCTCTCCAAGTTTAATCCATCTCCGATCTTTAGCTTCTCTTCTCCACAACACCCCTGCACATTTTCTTATTTCATCCATCCATCTCACATGTGGTCTCTTTCTGGGTCTTTTACAATCTCTTGGAATCCAGTTTAAAATTTCAATTGTCCATCTATTATCATCTCTTCTAGAAATATGTCCAGCCCAACTCCATTTCAATCTTTTAATTTTTTCAATAAGGTCAGTAACACCTGTTTGTTGTCTTACCCATACATTGCATTTTCGATCTCTTCTTGTTACTTCCAACATACATCTCTCCATACTCCTTTGAGTGGTCTGAAGTCTCTGTATTGCTCTTCTATTAAGTGTCCAAGTCTCAGATCCATAAGTAAGAACTGGTAAAACACATTTGTTAAAAACCATCCTTTTCAAACACATAGGCATATTTTCTTTTAGTATCAAGTTATTTCTACCAAAAGCACTCCAACCAAGTTTAATTCTATGATTAATTTCCTCCATTATGTTTCCATCTGTATTAATAATCTGACCAAGGTATTTGTAACTGTTAACTTCTTCTAATTCTTCATAATCAATCTTTATTTTCATATTTTGAGCAAATCGATTAAACATTACTTTAGTCTTTTTAACATTTATCTTTAGTCCTACTTTTCTACTTTCATCTGCTAACTCCTGCAACATTTCCTGCAGCTCTGAAGCATTATTTGCAAAAACAACTACATCATCTATGAAATCTAAATGACTTAAATACTCTCCATTTACTTTCACTCCTTTAGTTTCCCATTTTAATCCACAAAATACTTCTTGCAGCACTGCTGTAAAGTGTTTTGGAGATATGGAGTCACTTTGTCTTACATCTTTCTCAATGTTGATTTTTCCAGTATCATTATGTAATCTAATTGTTGCTGTTGCATTTTTATAAATATTCTTTAAAATATGACAATATCCTGGATCTATACCTTGATGATACAATGCTTTAATCACTGAAGAAATGGGTATAGAATCGAATGCCTTTTCATAATCTACAAATCCAAAACATAATGACAACTCATATTCGTTTGTCCTTTCTATGACTTCTCTCAATACCTGGATATGATCTATTGTACTAAAACCACTTTTAAATCCAGCTTGTTCTCTTGGTTGGTGGAAATCCAAAGTTCTCTGTAGACGAGTTGTAATTATCTTGGTAAAATTTTTTATATAAAACTGATAAAAGGCTGATAGGTCTGTAATTTCTAATATCTTCTTTATCACCTTTTTTAAATATTAATATTATTACTGCATTCTTCCAATCTTCCGGTATATCTTTATCATTTAGACATTTGGTATATAACTTTGCTAAAATTGTTTCTATTTCTTCACCTGCTTCTTTTAATATATCAATTATAATTCCATCATTTCCTGGAGCCTTTCCTTTCTTCATACACTTAATTGCATGTCTCACTTCTTCATTTAAAATTCTGGGCAATTCGGAAGATGTAATAGATATAGGAGGTACTTGTTCTTTATTACTATATAATTCTTGATAAAAATCTTCTACCAATTTCACGATGTCATCTCTCTTTTTAGTAATAATTCCATCTTTTTTTCTTATTGCAGATATAAATTTCCTACCAATACCAAAATGTTGTTTAACATTTTTGAGACTTTTATTTTCTTCTACAGCTTTCCTTGCTATTTCACAGTTATACTTTCTTATATCATTTTCAACTCTTTTCCATACCATTTTACAAAATTCGAGATATTCAATTCTTTTTAATACATCATTTTTGTATATCTTCATATTCCTTCTTTTCTTCATAAATTCTCTAGTCTCAGTAGAAATTTTATTAGTCAATTGCTGCTTTTTTCTACCAGCTATGTTTGTTGCAGTTTTTAAAAGTGTATCAGTTATTTTCATATTAATTTCATTCAAATCTGTATCATGTTCAAAATCTCCTAACACTTGAAACCTATTTGTAAGTTCTAATTTAAATTCATTAGAATGTTTCTGAAGATTAGGAATATCAACTGTAAATATTGTTTTTCTTAATAATTTTTGTCTCTCTAGTTTTACATTAACACGTAACTTACACCTTACTAATCGATGATCACTTCCTGTGTTAAATTTATTAAGAACATTACAATCTTGAAATATGTATTTTCTGTTAGTCAAAATATAATCCAATTCTGCTGTACCTTCATTTGGATGCTTCCATGTCCATTTCCTTTTAACATTTTTCTCAAAAAATGAATTCATAATATAAAGTTTTTCTTTTTCTGCAAACTCCACAAGTCTATGTCCTCTCTCATTTCTATTACCATAACCAAAATTACCTACATCACTTTCATCTTTCATTTGTTTACCAATTCTAGCATTAAACTCTCCCATAACGATTTTAAAATGTTGTTTACTCTGATCAAAAGCCTTTTGTACATCCATATAAAAATCTTCTACTACTTCATCACTATGAGAACTTGTTGGAGCATAAACCTGAATTATCTGCATTTGGTATCTGCTATTAAGTTGTATAACTAATCTTGCCACTCTGTCTGATACACCATCAATCTCCACAATATTGTTCTTCCACTTTTTATTTATAATGAATCCTACTCCACTTGTATTTCCAATATGGGTGCCTTTATAATAGAGTATATGTCCACTTTTTAAATCAATTGTTTCTTCTCCTTTTCTTCTAACTTCACAAAGTCCAATAATGTCCCATTTAATATAAGACAGTTCTTCTTCTAATTCTTGCAATCTTCCTTCACTTGAAAGTGATCTGCAGTTGTAAGTACCTAAATAAAAAGTCGTCATCAAATGGCAGCCTGGGTCCGCAATCAGGGGATTCTTAGCACCCTCCGCCTTCGGCCACCAACCGCTGCCTTGGTTGGTGACTTTACAGCCTCCTGGGAATAAGGGCCATGCTTTATTTTTGTCTGTCATAATTGTATATATGTATTGGAAAAATATTTATCATTTACACAAACATTCATTCTGCCTTATCAGGCACTAAGAAGAAAGACCATGGTGTTTCTTGATCTTAAACTCAGAAGTAAAAAGCCAATAAACTCACCACGCTGGCTAATGTGTGTTGGTGAGCAGCCCATCCATGTTCGTATACTATATGAATAATCACATAGTAATAACAGCTGCAACGACAAGAACGAATGGAATGGACATTAGGAATTTGCCCTGCTCGGTTCCTTTAAGGCCTCCAAGAGGAATCAAAGGGTCTCCTTTCAGTTAATAGCAAACAATGACTTAATGAGTCTTTTTTTTTTTTAATTATTTCTTGAACCTTATACATTATATAATACTTAAGCAGCAAATTAAAACAAAAAGAATGGATTTCACTTTTAAATGAATGGGCCAAGCTAACCGAAACAATTTAAGCTATTAGTAAATAAAAAAGGTAAATATTATAGTTGTATTTCTCCTACAATAATTATTCTAAGTTTGTGATCTTGTAAAATAATACCTGCATGGGATTTTTAGACAAATGGTGACCTACAATTTTATTTTAAAAAACACACACACACACACATAAACAATGAGCATTGCCAATTGCTCAACAAGCTTTGTGATAAATGCTTAGCCAAAGAAAGCATTTAAAATATCTCTGTCAGAAACCCTCCCCCTCCCAACCTCTGACCATAGTTTTGTGCTTTGGTACTCCTCAGAGAGATGCTAGGGTAGCTTCAGACACTAGATCTAGCATCTCTTTGAGGAGTGCCAAAGCATGAAACCATGGTCAGAGGTTGTGGGGGGAGGGGTTTCCGGACAGAGATATTTTAAATGCTTTCTCTGGATAAGCATTTATCACAAAGCTTGTTGAGTAATTGGCAATGCTCATTGTTTATATCTTAAAGCTTAAAAGAATGAGATCATGTGATCTATGATTCTTTTTTATTTGACACACACATATTTATCTTAAAATGATGACCACATTTATTCTAATCAAAATAAAGAGCAATCCCTGGCACAAATGGAAGTTTTTAATGTCCTAGAAAATAGAAATGAAATCATGTTTCTTTGTGCCAGCATTTTTGTATGACATCGTAGCATAGTTTAAAATGTCAAATTAGTAGTGGAAGCAAGATTTTCAGTAAAAGTTTATCCTAATTGCAAGATTATATAATAGTGAGCTAAAAAGTAATTTATGTTCCTTTTTTGAAGATTGTAAAGGTGTTGTATTCAGTATTTATAGGTTTGTTTCTGAGACTGTTTCAATCACCCTAGGTCCCATACTTGTTTAGGATTTTATCAAGTTTATGTATACATTTTCTTTTTATATGTTTGTTTCATTTTACACAATATTAAAACAATGGCTAAAAATTTTCTGAATCAGCACCCCCATAAATTCTAGTTATGAGCCATGACTGATAATCTGACAATATTTTGTCAACTTAAATTTTACATTTAATTTAAAAATTAAAGTATGGGGAAACTTATTGCTTCATGCCTAGTTTTACTTTAAATGGTAAGACACTTGTCCTTAGATGAAGATGTTTAATGAAGAATAACCATTTAAATAGTGTCATTTAGTAAGACAAAAAAAAAGTGATATACTTTTTTTAATGCTATCTAGAAAATATACCATAAATACCATTCTTATAAATTTTTAATATTATTAACTGTCATATCAAACTGCACACTTTCTCAAGTGTGTTTTAATTGAATATATAAAAAAGTTTTTTTTTAAGCAAAAGCAATATAATCAGATAATAAACCTTTGATCTTCACAATGGTAGTTTGAATCAAAAATTTTTTTTTATTAACTTTGCTTAAATTACAGTACAATTTAGATAATAAGAGTGATTTACTGCATATATGAGCTGTACAGGTAATTCGGTCACTTTCTAGATTTTAATCTACTTTATAGTGTATGCATATTAAATTCTCTGCCTAAGACTGATAGAATAAGTATACCATAATGTACTAAGATCAAGCAATAACTGTTGATCATGTAATTTGCCACAACTTCTTTTTAACATCAACATAGGCAGATTTTTATATAAAAATACTTTTATTATAAAATAAAATGGATTTTTATTACTAAATTAATTTAGAATTCTCAAATTGTGCTTTGAAATATTATATTAAATAAAAAAATTGATTTTTTTTTGTTTTAAATAATTGTTTGAACTATTAGACCATTGGTTTTTTTTGTCCAAAAAAGTCATTTCTCAATGTTAATATAATGTCAGCATAATGTTAGTATAATGTCTGAAGAAGTCTGTGGAACAGTCAAAACATAAGATTGTATATGCATACAGATACAATAAAATATTTTTGCTAAAAAATGTTGGCTCTGAAGAAGTCTGCAGGACAGTCGAAACGTAAGATTGCAGAATAAAAGATTCTTCTCAAAAAATAGTCAAAGTAGTGGGTAAATTCCATTTATATAAGACATTATGGCAAAATAAAGGAAGTTGTGAATTTGGTAATATTATGTATATCTATAAAATAAACATCTGTTAAAAAAAGTAAGTATTGTTTTGTTTTTAATTAAATAGAGTTTATGGATTTCAAAAGATTTTTTTGAAAAAAAAAAAAACTTTTCGTAATTTAAAATAAATAATAAAAAAATATGAGTTCTGTTATGATATTTCAAATAAACAATCTTTTCCTGTACAGTTCCTAAAAAATTCATATGTTAAGGATTTCTGGATCAATTCTTAGCCTCATAAGAAAAATATCCATCTGGTCAATATATTGGAATTGTTGTGTTTAATATGTTATTTCAGTGATTGAACTTTAGGTTGATTTTCTAAGAAACGAACTCTATGATTACTTATATATTAGTATAATATTTTTAGATTAATATAAATTTATAATTATCATGGCCATAAAATGTTTTGGATGCCGTGAACGTGAATCTATGATTTTGCATTTATTTGATTGCCTTAATTGCATAACTATTACAAATTTCAAACTTAGCTAACACTTAAATAGTCAAAATAAGAGTCATAGATCACATGACCCAATTGTCTTAAGCTTGTAAGATATACTCAATGAGGATTGCCAATTCCTCATCAAGCTTTGTGATAAATGCTTAGCCAGAGCAAGCATTTAAAATATCTTTGTCATGAACCCCCACTCCCAAACCTTTGTGCTTGGCACTCCTCAGAGAGGTACTAGGATAGGTTCAGACACTAGATCTAAAAATACCAACACAAAGCTAGCATTTATCTAGAAGTTATCTATTGAGAGGAAAATCTGAAATTTTCAGACATCTACATGTCTTCAAACCCAGCTATCCAACTCAAATAGCTATATGGGGCTGAGAGATCTTCAGCCATACCTTATATTAATAGTCTTAGCAATTTTGAAATACGTATTTTATAAAAATTGATCTGCATATTATTTTATTTATCTTAGCTTATACTTTAAATATTGTTTATCTAATATAAAATAACTTTTTTTTCTGACTCGTAAATATAAGAAAACAATACTTACATAAATAATTTATGTGTAAATTTTTTTTATTACATATTTTTTATTTATTTCTGGAATTCGGTTTGACATTTTTACTGAATTAGAACAACTTCATTACTTTTTATATTCTAATCTTTAAAGCTGTGAATATTTTTTTCTATACTCACTGAAGTATACCTTTTTTTAAAAATTTAGACAACCATTGCGTTTTTCACAGTATAGAGCTAAAGGTAAATAGAGTGATTGTTATGGAGTGATTGTAAATAGAGTGAAGTACTTTTAAATAACTTAATTAAATATATACTATATGTAATTATTTAAAGTCAGAAGTTATTTTAATTAATAAAATATTTTATGTATATAATATCTATTATGATTAATTAATTTTATTTTAAATAAAATTTTAAACTATTTCTATCATAGTTTATAGGTCATAAAACGTATTAAAACGTAACAAAACTGATGACAACCAGTTTAAAATCTTGTCTTTTAATTAATTGACATATTTAAAATAAGAAGTCAAATTTTACAGCAGCTTATACTATATTCACATACATATTAACTTTGGATTATGTTTTTTTTTTCTTTTTTTTTTTTAATGTAATCTTTTTGCAAAGTAAAATAAATATTCCTAGAAAGAATTTAATTAAGATAATTAAAGTTGAATATTATTTTTAATTTTAAAGTATTAATTCTTAATTTCGTAAATAAGTACTTATAGAAAAAAAAAAAGTTTTAAAAGTAAGTTGCTGACATAGATTGTATAATTAATTTAAACCAATCATATCAATGTAGTGGTATAATTTAAAGCCTGGAGGATAAAATTCTGTACGGACACGAACATATATATATTCTACGAAAATATCAAATAATATTAAAAATAAATTATGATTGATTTACACGGGTAAAGAATTAATTCCAATATAAATAATTACATTTTAATAAACTATACTTAATTTAAAATTGTTAACAATTATACATAACTGTATAAGAGGCAAATACAAATGGAATTAAAATTAAGATTATTAATAGCATTGTTGTTGTTTTTTTGACCAAGAGACACGTTTAATGCATTTTTTTCATGTATTGGATCAAATAATTATTTCCGCAAGTTGATCGCTTAAGTTTTTTTATAAATATAATCATAATAATTATCTTGGGGAAACATGAATTATTTGTTAAATATTAGGTTGTAACCAATAAATTAAAATTAGCTTTCTTCAGTCAGCAGCCATTTGGAAGACAATAATCGTTTTTTTTTTTTAAAAAAAAAAGGAAATATTCACAAAGACAATATGGAATATTGAAATACAAATATAGTATATATACTTAAGCTAGATGTAATCATAGGGGATTTGATGATCCGGACCAAGTGATAAGTGATAGTTCACCATAAGATACGTATATTGGAGATCATTTATCTTTTTCGCATGTACGTGATCATGTGTAATCGGTTCTATTGGATACAGTGGATGACTGTAGAGAGCTTGAGAGTTTGAGTTTAAATCCCATTTAAAGTCAATATGGTTTCATATTGTTAAATCTGTTCATAAGATTATTGATTCAAAAGACGATCTTAGTTATATTTTTTTATTATCGCGTTTATTAAACGTTTATTTTCTATTGTATAATCAGTTTATGAAAACAATAAATTTTAAATATGTTCAAACTTAGTTAAAAGTGAACTCGTTATATCATGGGCCACATATTTTTGAAGCCTTATTTAAAAGAAGATGCGCAATAAAAACACGTTCAGAAAATAACGGAACAATAAAAAAACAATTTTATAAATTAATATTTTTTATTCTCATGAACAATAATTTAAACATAATTTTAAAAAAATTAATGTCATTTTTTTTTTAAAAAAAAAAAGCAGTTTACATTTTATTTTTTAATATACCAATGCACTACTAGATGTATAAATTTTTTTTGATCAAAACAACATTTTAAAACTGTCACGAGAGACTTTAATGATAGAAATGGTAAATACTGTAATTAAAAGATGAAAGTATTGTGGGTAAATTTAGTTATGGTGTTAGAAATGAGAGAGGCTATAAACTTGTTGACTTTGCAGAAAAAGAAAATCTTTAAATTATGAATTCTTTCTTTGAGAAAAATGCCAAATAGACATTATTGTGGAAGCTTTTAAATGGTGCAGCAGAATTAGATTATATTTTGACTAATAGAAAATATCTACTTCAAGATTGTGATGTTCTTAATAAATTCAACATAGAAAGTGATCATCGATTAGAGGTAAAATACATGCTAATGCAAAATAAGACAGACAAAAATTATTAAAAAAAAACTATTCACAGTTGATATTCTTGACCTTCAGAAACTTTCCAATAGAATTTAAATTAGAACTTGCAAATCGTTTTAAAATATTAACTGATTTCGAAAATATTCCAGATATGAATAAAATTAAAAGAAAGATAACTGATACACTTTTAAAAACGGGAACAAAGATATATCAAAATGATCCATTAAGAAGGATTGAATATTTATAATTTTGTAAATAATCCAAAAAAGAGTTAATGATGATATAACAAATATAATTGTGAATTAGCAAGGAAAGCTAAAGAGGAGAATAACATTCTCAAAAGTGTAAAACAACATCTTAGTATTAGTAGAAATTTATTTTTGCAATAAAAAAAAAAAGATTGGACTATTACTAAAAAGAGAGATGGCATCATGACGTGTAGAAGAATTCTATCAAAAATTATATAGAAATAAAGAACAAGAAAAAGTATCTCCTACAACTACTATATCTTCTGGATTGTCCAGGATTTTAAATAAAGTGAGACATACAATTAAATTTATGAAGAATGGAAAAGCTCCAAGTAATAATAAAATTATCACCAATATCTGATGAAATAGAAATATTTTTGGCAAAGT
The DNA here is from genome assembly GCA_028023455.1 of Epiperipatus broadwayi. Lineage (NCBI taxonomy): Eukaryota > Metazoa > Onychophora > Udeonychophora > Euonychophora > Peripatidae > Epiperipatus > Epiperipatus broadwayi. The sequence continues at coordinate 2,140,039 of JAQFVV010012427.1, forward strand.
TATATACCAAATGTCTAAATGACAAAGATGTACCAGATGATTGGAAGAATTTGATATTAATATTAATATTAATATTTAAAAAAGGTGATAAAGAAGATATTAAAAATTACAAACCTATCAATCTTTTATCAGTTCTGTACAAAATGTTTACCATATAAATTGCCATTATGCTTTAGATGGTAGATTATAAAAAGGTGTTTGAGTCTATAAGCATTTCTTTAGTGATTAAAGCATTGAATCAGCAAGATATAAATCCAGGATATCATATTCTGAAAAATATTTATAAAAATGCAACAGCAATGATCAGATTTCATAATAATGCTAGGAAGATTAACTTTGAGAAGGGTATATGGTAGGATGACTCCATATCTCCAAAACTTTTTACAACAGTTTTGCAAAGAGTATTTTGTAGGTTAAAAGAGAATAAAAGTAAATGGAGATTATTTAAATCATCTAGATTTTGAAAATGATAGTTGTTTTTGCAAATAATGTTTCAGAGCTTCAGGAAATGTTGCAAGAGTTATGAGATGATAGCAAGAAAGTAAGATTAAAGTGTCAATTGTAAAAAGACTAAAATAATGTTCAATGGATTTCTTAAATAAAAAAATAAAGATTGATAATGGTGAGTTATAAGAAGTTAACAATTGCAACTATCTTGGTCAGGTTATTATTACAGTTGGAACCATAATGGATTAAATTAATCATAGAATTCAACTTGGTTAGAATGCTTTTGGTAGAAGATTAATATTAAAAGGAAATGTGCCATATGTTTGAAAGAAAAGGTTTTTTTTAAATAAATGTGTTTACAAGTTCTTACTTATGAATCTGAGATTTGGATGCTTAACAGAAGAGCAATGCAGAGATTTTGGATCACTCAACAAAGTATGGATAGATGCATGTTAGGAGTAACAAGAAGAGATTAAAAATGAAACACATGGGCAAGAGAACAAACCGGCATTATTGACATCATTGAAATAATTGAGAGACTGTAATGGAGTTGGGCTGGACATATTGCTAGAAGATGTAATAATAGATGAACAATTAAAATCTTAGAATTCCAAGAGATTGTAAAAGACCTAGAAAGAGACAAATATGTGAAAGGGATGGTTGAAATAAAGAAGAGTCTTAAGTAATGTGGAGAAGAGAGGCTAAAGATTAGAGAAACTGAATTAAATAAAATCAGAGAAATCTCCTGCAGTTGATTAATTATGGTTGAAAATGATGATGATGAATTTTATCTTTTTTTGATAATAAAATTATTAGTATTTACACATTTCCCCCCCATTCATTCTGAGAAAGGAAGCAGTTTCTAATTAAAAAAAAAACGTCATCCTGTATACAAACTCTATGTTATAATTTGGTTATCTTCGTAACCTACTCAATAAAGCTCTATGCTGGATATAATTAAGTGGTCAACTCTAGTTGAAGTTGTTATTCTTAGTTATTTATTTTCATTGCATTAGAGTCCTGTACTGTTTACAGGTTGACTCATAAACTAAAGAATCCTAAATTAATTCTCAGTTTTTAAAAAAAAAGTTTAGTTAAAAGAATGAAACTGTTTTCAACTTCCCTCGTGTTATTGAACATAACATCCTGATTAATTAACTCTATGATTCTTATTATATAGGAAAATAATAATATTTAACAAATATTTGTATTACAGATAGAAAGATTTGTAAATTGTATGATATTTTTTTAATTAAAAATAGAGGGAAATTTAAATAAAATAATACTTAGAAGTGAAAAAAATATTAGTCCAAATTAAAATATGAAAAATGAAATTGAATAAACGTAATATACATTTTAATTTTCACTAAATTTGTCAATTTTAATAAACTGTGTAGTATTAACCAAGCTTTTGAAAATTGGATATGAAATATGTGTTTACTTTGAAAGAAAAATCAAAATTTAGTCAAGCGTTGATAGCCGAGTGGTTAGCACAGCTGCTTTACTAGCAGTTGTCAAGGGGTCGCTGCCCGGCCGATGCTTTGACATATGGAAAAAAAAATAAAAGTGTAAAATTCAGTCATATTTTGATTTGCAAGAGGATTATTTTGTTTATTTGATTTATAAGTTTATTAAAGGTAATTAATTAATTTGTTTTGTAAAAAGAAAAAGAAGAAATTGAATAAGTCATTATTAAGTGATTAATCTTTAATAAACAACTGGATGAAATAAAATTAACTATTTATTAAAAAATAAACTTTGTTGTTCAATTTTGGCTCACCATGGGTTGGGAAAATATTTAAAGTTTAGTTTCAAATACTAGGAGAAATCAATGGTTTGGAGGAAACCAATTGCCTTAACAACACCATGTAAATTGTTTTAATAGTCCAATTTATGGCCAAGCGAGTTGTAGTTGCCAGTTGAATCATTAAATTTCATAAAGTCAAAAAAAATCTATGATAATTCAAGAATAAGAAATCATTGTGATATGGAAGAACTTTGTTATGTTAATGGAAATTTAAATATGGAGCAAGAGTTTAGACTAGTTTTGAAACTACTTGAATGGAATCTTTTTGGAATCTGCTTAATGAAAGCCTGTCGACTCTGCCATGTGACTGAGCCTTTGTTTTGAATGCATTTGTTTTTAATTATAGAAATACTTGATCAACAAGAATCAAATAGTACAACAAAAATTATTCTAAAAGAAATCAAACACATTTGTTCAAGAAAGAAGACAAGACCTACTTATTCATGGAAACACCAAATTTAAATACTTCATAGTAACATAGAAACAATCTCTTGTGTGTGTGCGCACATAAAGTCACTTACTTAACTGTTCAAGAGTGCATTAAAACAGTAAGTATCTTTTTTTTTTGAGCTCAAAAATTAAGATCAAAAATATCTAGATGATAATTTTTTGTCTAATTCTATTCAATAATCAATTTATAGATATATATATCATTAAAAACCAGTCAATATTTAGACAATAACAATAACAATCAACTATTTCAAATTGTTGTCAAGGCAATTTCCTTTTAACAATATATATATAATTTATAGTTTAACTTTAGGCTTTTAATGTTTATATTTTGATGAGATTTTTTGCATTTAAATTAGTGTTGCTGATATAGAATAAAGGTTTTTATTTTATTTAATTTTTTGTTTGTATATTTGTTTTTATTTATATATGTTGTTTTTGTTGCATGGTGTTGTTGAAAAGGCATTTGTTTGTGTTCATTTATTTATATATATGTTTGTTTTGTTGCGATTGGGTGAGGTTTTTTTTTCTTTGAAAATTTAGATGTGTATTTGTTATTTGTAGTTGTTCTTTATTACAGGTTTGTGGAATTTAGTTTTAATAATTTTTCATTGAATGATATTAGAAGGATTAAAAAGGTATCTAGATTAAGTGATAGGATAAAATCTTTAAGATAAAAAAATTTATTTTTTTAAAAAATGTAGGGAATTTATGAGTTGTATTATTAATTTTAAGAAAAATAAAAAATTGTTTAAGAATCGGAATTTAGTTTTGAATTTACAAATGTATAATTTTTTGAAATTTTTTTTTATTAAGTTTTACAAATTTATTTATGAATATGAAAGGAATAGATATTATTTAGATAAGAGGCAGGATTTTAATTATTCTATTTTAAATTTTTTCATAAGGCAGTTTAGATTAAATAGGTGAAATTTCTATTGTAGGAAGTATAAAAGAAAATTTAAATTGTTTGGAAGAATAAATAAAGTTTTATTGTAGTGGTAGGGAGTTGATAGGAATATTTAAATGACAGAGACTTAGAAATTTTTGGTAAAGGTCCTAATTTTGTTTCTTTTCATTCAAAAAAATATAGTTTTTGATACAATTTTATCTATTGAATCTAGTAATTTGAATGATGAGCAGAAAGTTGGCATTCAGTTGCTTTTAAAAATAAAAGCTTAAAAATAAAGAAAAATTTATTGTTAATTCTGCTGAGGTTAGAAATCTTAAGTACAGATTAATTTCTCATGAAGACAAAGCTAGCTAGTTTATCATTATGAAAGGAAATGAGTTTAGAGAGAAAATAGATAAAAAAATTAAATAATGGTAAATATATGTTTTTAGAAAAACTTGCTGGTAATGTTATTAAAAGGAGGTTAATAGATATGAAAAGAATGGTAAATTTAATTTTTTTAATAAAATAGATTATTTAAAATGTTATCCTAATGATTTCATATCAGCTAAAATGTTTATGAATAGTAAGACTCACAAAGATGGTTTTCTTTTAAGATTTATTTTTTGACTTTATAGGTAGTGTTGTGAAGGATATTTCTAGGTTCTTGAATAATTTTTTAAAGCAATTTGTTAATTTTGATCATTACACAGTTTCTTCTTTTTTTGAGACTTTTGATAAGATTAATAATTTTAAAATGGAAAGTAATTGAGTATTTGGTAGTTTAGATATTGAGAATATGTATCAATATATTAATAGATTAAGCAGTCTTGATGTTCTTATTTCTGTGTTGATTAAACATGGTTTTGTCAAAGAATAAGATTAAAGTTATTAAAGATTTGCTATTATTATTAAAGTATTCTATGTATTTTACTTCTAATGGTAATTTTTATAAGATTATGGAAGAATGGATAATACGTTATATTATTTTTCCTTTCATTTATTCAGTTTATGTTAATCATTTGGAAGAAGAAATTATGATTGAGAACAATTGCTTATATTTAAAATTATTTGTTAGATATGTTGATGATTGATTATAGTTGAGAATTATAAACTGAAAGAATTGGTAAATGAGTTTAATTGTTTTGATCCTTTCATAAAATATGTTTTACAAAAAAGAGTGTGAGGTGGGTGGGTGGGGGTAGATTGTGTTAATTTAAAATTTTTAGATTTATTGGTGATTAGAAATGTAATGGGTAATTGTTTGGTATGTAATCATTATGTTAAGAGTAAAGAGCTAAGGTCTATAATTAAACCTGATAGCTACTAATCTATATCTCATAAAAGTAGCTGCTTAAAAAAATTATTATTATAGAAATAAGATATTAAATAGTTCTAATGAGGTAGCTTTATTTCAAAGAGATCAATTTTATATAGATATGAGTGTTGGCTAATCTGATAAATTTGTTAAAAGTATTTTATTTACAGGCAATGATATTTGTAAGTGTTTAAAGCAGGGGTGGGCAAATAGCAGCCTGTGGGCAACATGCAGCCTGGTAAGAGTTTTTGTGGCCTACCAAGACAGAAAAATCATCCACAGAAAAATCCTCTTTGAACCAAGATTTCCTTCCTGTGCATAACTGAAGATTCATCTCATATTTTCCATTAGGATGGCCATGTCAGTATGCATGTGCAGTGTAGATACAATGCCCAATGCTTTTCCAGTTGATCTGGTTAATTTCAATTTTGTCTTTGCAACAGTAAAACATATGAATTTCCAACTTTAACGAAACCATGAACCTTTCAAAAAAAAAACACAAAATCAGTGATGAATGTTGTGTGTTTAATGAAGACTGGACAAACAAATATTTCTTTGGTAATAATACAGGGAATAAAGCAGTGTGTTGATTGTCTCATGAAATGACATCCATATTTAAGGAGTACAATCTGAAATGATACCACAAAACAAAACGTAGTGAATTTGACTGCAAACTTTCCAAGGAAGAATGCAAAATAAAAGCTGTGGAGTGAAGTAAAAAGGTTAAAGAAGCAACAAACATTATTTACAAAGCAATAAACACTTCAAAATAATGCTACAGAAGCAAGTTTCATGGTAGCCTACAACCTTGCTAAACGCAATAAGCCTTTTTCAGATGGCGGGTTTATTAAGCAGTGTATGGTAGTGTGTGGAAGTGTATTGTGTCCTAATGTGAAAAGCAACTTTGAAAGCATTTCATTGTCAAGAAGGAGTATAGTGCACATATTGACTCAATTAGTGACAAACTCCCAGAACAATTGAAGACTGCAAAAAAAGATTTTGTTTGGTTTTCTTTGGCACTGGATGACAGTACAGATAATAAAGTCACTGCACAATTACTCATCTTTATCTGCAGAATTAATGAAAATTTCATTATCACAGAGGAATTACTTGTCCTAGAATGAATGAAATATAGAACCACTTGTCAGGAATTGCTTGAGTGTGCTGTGAATTGTGTGGAGAAAAGTGGTTTATCCTGGAACAAAATGGCAAGTATTACAACAGATGGACCGTAGCTTTCAGTGGAAAAAATGTAGATATGGTTAAGTTTTTAAAAGTAAGTTACAAACACAAGACAGACAGTGATATCTTGTCTTTTTATTGCATTTTGCATCAGGAGAGCCTTTTTAGAGCTGCACTGGACTTAAAGAATGTGGGAGATCTTATTGTTATTGTGATGAACACAATTAGAGCAAAGACACTCCACCATTGGCAGTTCAAATCTTTTCTTGAGGATGTGAAGGCAGAGTATGAATTGTAATTTACCACAACAGTGTGAGGTGGTTGAGCCTGGGTAAAGTGATAAAAAGAGTCTGGGGCATTGCAGAATAAAATCCTCTTATTTCTGGACATGAAGGAGATAACTCATGATTTCATTACACAAATAAAATATGGGGAGTGGAGATATGAGATAATGTTTGCAGATGATGTATTTGAGAAATTGAATAAACTGAATGTGACATTGCAGGAAAAGGGGTTGTTTGCACACAAAATGTGGAAGCATGTAAAAATATTCAAAGCAAAACTGGGTCTATTTGCAAGGCAAGCAGGTGAAGGCAATTTTTGTCATTTCCCTTTATTAGGAAAACAGAAAGTGCCTGAAAGTGTTTCTGCTAAGATTAGGGATCAACTGCAGAGTTTGGAGGATGAAGTCACAAGAAGATTTCAGGACTTTAAGAAAATTGAATCTAAATTCAATTTGCTCTCTTATCCCATCATTGCTGATATTGACATGGCACCCAAAGGGCTGCAGCTTGAACTTATTGACATAAAGTCAGATCACACTGTCAAAAAAATGTTTCATGCTGTGACATTAGTTGACTTTTACCAATCTTTGTCTGCTGGAAAATTTCCATGTATGAAGAAATTTGCTGGGAAAATGTTCTATATATTTGTGAGCAAAGTTTTTCTTGCTTGAAGATCAACAAGAGTAGATATAGTTGTCTTATTAAACTGATTCTAAAATTAAATGTGCTTGCAGCTATAGATGATATGAAATTAGCACAATAAACAAATTGAATAAAACTGCCACTATTTTATTTAATTTATATTTTTTGATTTTTATGGTACAATTTATACCTTTTCTGAAATACAAAGTTAACTAATGAATGCAATCATTGTTAAATGTTGTGGCCTCCACTAACCTCTGCTTCCATAAAATGCCCCCCATGCCAAAACAATTGCCCATCCTTGGTTTAAAGGATAAAGAAAAATATGATTTTATTTCTTTGCAATTTAATTTTTTTTTTTTTTTATAGAACTGTGTGTAAAAATAGTAATTTGTTTGGAAATAAGAAAATTGCTTAGAAAAGAGGTGTTTGTTACTTTGAATAATTTATTAAATAATACAAAAAAAATTTTTGTTAGAAAGACTATTTCTGAAAAAGTATATATTATCCCTTGTTTTTGTAAGAAGATATATAAGTCAGAGTAGTTTTAGCTTAAATGAAAGAATAAAGGTACATAAAAGTAGGGTTAGAAATAAATATCTTAGTTCTGTTTTATATATTCATGAAAAAGATATAGGCCACACTTAATTTTGATGAGGCTAAGGTTGTATTTTTTGAGAGAGAAATAAAAAGAATTAAAGAATCTTTATTATTAAAAATGTATGATTCTGAAGCTATGGGTTGTAAGTGGAATTGTGGGTAATGTTTAGTATAAATATGTTTTCATTATGTAATCCTTTATACTTGAAAAGTCTGCTTGTAGCAATGAAACAATTGTTTAGTGAAACCATTGGTTGTATTTTAGAGTTTATTTTCTTTGGCAAGTCTGGTTGAGTTGTGAATTTAAGATAATTTTGATTATATACACCTTGGTCTCTTTTTATGCAGATTTTTTAATGCAATTTCGAAATTATATGATTCATGTTTCTTCTTAATATCTTTTTATGCAGTTTTCTTTTATGTGATAAAGAAGTTCATATTTCACTTAAAATAGAATTTCCCTGTTTTATATACACACATTAAATTTTACACACTTTAAGTGTCTGTTGGAAAAAGATTTGGAAATAAGTTTAGATACTGAAGAAGATTTAGAAAAAGATAATGAAACAGAAGTGGAACCTGTTTCTTTCACAGCAAAAAGGATTTGAGAAAGTCTTCAACTTTCTAATTAATTGGAAAATCATTTTCTTGTTAATGCCACAAATTATGAATGAACTCTTAAATTTTAACAAGAGCTAAATAGTGTATGTCTGGATATTGTGAGCTTCATAAAAAATTAGTAAAATCATCATCTCAAAGTTTAATCACCAAGTACATTGTCACCAGAAACCATTAACACAGCATGAGACTGAAGTTGGCACTAATTCTGCTGTTTGTGTTTCCTCTTGTGACGAATCTGATTTCTCACCAGTTCACAAATAAACTTGCATATTGTCAAATAGAGATGATGATTAAAATATGTATGAAAAAATGTAAAATAAATTACACATAAAAACATTGTTTTGAATAAAATTAAATTTGTTAATAAAAAAATAAAAAAACATTGTCTTGTATCAATTTTTTCCAAATATTTGAAATTTTTTTTGTCATACTTTATTTCCTTATTTTTTTATGTGAATTTTAAAGTAATTTTACCTTGTTGTTTTGGTTTTATGTAATTTTTGAAAATTATGGAACATATCCCAAATTTTTCAAGATAAGCTAAGTCTATTTTTGTGCAATTTTTTTAATGCTGTTTTCCACAGAATGTATCTACCACATAAAAAGAGACCCAGGTATATATATTGTACCACTGATGGATGTGTGGTTTAAGAACGCATGTTCTGCATTACATGTGGAATCATTTATTAGTAAATGATCAAATTAATTTTAAAAGAAATCAAGTTTTAATAAATGAAAAATATAAGTTCTAAAATGTTTTAAACAGTTTCTTTTAAATACAACTTGCAAAAAATAAAGTGTTGTGTCATCTTGTCATTTTAAAAGGGGTGGTGGTAAAAGAGAGTTTTAATATTAAAGAGTGAGTAGGAAGGTGAGGGAAATTAATTATAAGAAGTTAAAACTAGCTCTCTCTTTTTATAAATTTAAATAATAAAAAAAGGAAAATGTAAAAATGAAAATTGAACTAAAATGTAATATGTAAAAATAAACTTAAATCCACTTAAAGATTACTTGGCTGATAAACAAAAAAAGGAAATAATAATACCCATTACATTAATTGAAGAGACAAAGGAAAGGATTCAGAACTGTATCTTATCAGAATATTAGATTAATCAAAGCAAGAATTTAGATTAAAACATAATGGAAAATTAATTAAGAAAATATCAATTAATTAAATCAGATCAGAAAATTATAACTAGAAAACAATAAGGAATAAGCATATAAAAAGACTATGGGATTTATTCAGTCATTATTATCACAGCATTATATTACTATCATATATCCTATATTCATTAATATCCAATATTGCAATCATAGAAACTTTCAAAGAAGAGAAGACAGCAAGGGACACTAATGTCTCCAGCATGCTTATAATCATTGAAGAGCAACCTAGCAGCATGTAGTGCTAGATAGTAACTGAAGTATACGCCAGTCTTTAATTCCAGTCCTGCAGAAAAGCAGATGTTCTCCATCTAGAAATCATGATCACCTTATGATCTGAAAATTCATAGAATATCTCTCTCCTTCATTAAAACATAAAAAGTCAGGAAGAAGTCAAACCATTGATGGGAAAGAAGGCCAACTAGATGGTGATCAATAAACCAGGAGAAAGCAATGAATTGTGTCCATGAAAAGTGCAATGTGTTATCCACAAAAATCCTAGGTAAATATATTCTTTATTATGCCAATCTAAAGACTTGAACATTTATTTGAATGAAAAACTCTAATAAACTTTGATAATACAGCCGTAGTACTCTTTAATATTCTTCCATCAAATTTTGCCATGTTATTATTAACTCATTGTGATGTGTTTTAATTATGAGTGTATATAAAATTTTAATATTGCTCCCATAAGTTAGTATGTTGTATTTTAAATGTATGTGTGCTTATATTTGAATCTTGTTATAATATGTTTAACTATGAATATGTATGAATAAATTATTTGTTTGCTTAATTATTACCTGCTCGGTTCTCTCTCTTATAACTGCTTCATGAATAGATAAGTTACAGTTAATTATAAAGGTATTAAAGTTTTTTTTCTTTTTCACAATTGAGAAAATGAGTTAACTTGGTACATATCAAGTGTTAGATTGTATACCTGATATCTGGGCATGATGGCACAGGTTTGAATTTAGCTGCTGAGGAGTTCTATAGCCTGGAAATGTGGCCACAGGTTATACTTTGTATAGCCTCAGTCTAGTTATAGGCACCATTGGTGTTTCATCTATCTGTTGTATTATACTTCTTTGCTTGAAGGGCCGGTCTGCTGCAATAGTGAGAGTGCAGCCAGAATTAAGATCGAGATTTCTAAATGTAGATATTCATAGCGATTTTCGCTCACCCGATTCAATATATATATATATATAATAAAACTAATAATTTTCAAGTCTAGATAAATTCATTGTAATCAGTCAAACTTAAATAGTAACTATATCAATCACAATCAACATTCTCAATCTATTGTCAAGGCAATCTTTTAACAATAAAGATAGAAATCCACTTTTGTTTATGGTTTAATATGATCATATAGACATTAAAGATTGCGATTTGACCATAGAGAGTAAATAAATTATTGATATAAAGAATTTACACAATCCTCATTGAGCAGATAAATATAACCTGTTCTGACTGCAAACTAAAAAATAGTCAATTATAACATTCAAACTGCAATTACTACTGTTAATGAATTTCCATTTATAAATCTATCTAGCCTTGAGCATTATTAGCTTTATTATTTAAAGTTGTAATTATTTATTAAGTGCTCAGGAAGTATATGTAAATACTTTTAAGACAGGCTTTAACCTGTATCAAATGCACCTTGAAATTTATAATAGTCAAGCAATATTTTTATTATTTAAGTATTACATTGAAGGAGTGCAGTTTGAAAATTATAATTGAAGTTTAAATGTTATAATTGGCTATTTGTTAGTCTGCAGTAAGAACAAGTTATTTTTACCTGTTTAATGAGGTTTATTTAAACTTCTTTGTAACAATAATTTCACCCTTTGTGATTAAGTTGCAATATCTAAAAAAAAAATATTTAGAATCTATAAAAACATATTAGACCATAAATAAAGGTGGATTTTCATCTTTATTGTAGGAGGTTGCCTTGACAACAGATTAATATTGTTTATTGTTATTGATATTGGCATTGTCTAAATGTTGATTGCTTTCGGTGAATTTCACACACACACATATACATATATTAGATTGATAAATCATTATTTTTTTTATAATAATCTGTAATTTTAGAATAGAAAAGATTATATTATAGATATCTTTTTTGTTATACTATTAGACATTTTACTTTTTTTTATGTCTCACATATCAAAGCTGATTGATTACTTTAACGAATCATTACTAGAATATGTATGTTATAAAGTTATTACTGCAATAACAATTCATTAAATTATGTATTAAGGCTATAACCCTAAGACTATGCAGAGGTCCCTACTGTCGTTTTTTTATGCACATAGTCTTAATAAATATTACTTTAAGTAACGAGTATGCACTTTATAAATATAATTATTACAACTTTAAATTATTACATTCATATCGGCCTTTCAAGCCAAATTGTGCAAACGCTTTTGCGAGTGTTAAATAATAAATGAATACCCTCTGACCAAACAAGATATAGAATTTATGCAGGAATAAAAGGAATCCTCTTATTCCTACGACTCAAATATTTATATATGAGCAAATCTGAAGTACTGGCACAGAAGGTGTGACTATAGAACAGTCACTTTAAATTACTATATATAACGTATGAATGAATGACGCCGATGAAATTTACTAGAATTTACTGAACGTCATTCCAACTGAAACTTAATCATATATATTGTAACCTAATAAATGGAGTTCAAATAGAAATAATTAAGTAAAGGTTCAAAATATAACACTATCAAGAATTATTATAAGCAAATTATTATAGCAATGTATTATATGAAATCACGTGAAGTGAGTACACTAGTAATTCAATAAAATATAACTCAGGTATACAGGCAATAGATCTTATCCCCTTTCATTTCTTGGTTTGATGTTAAGTGCATGTTTAAACAAATACTAAGTGAATATGGTCTAGCAGGGCGCCACTAGATTATCTGAATCTAGACACGGTTATATCTGATAACCTTTCACATGTACCGGGTTTGAATCCCTTCTTGGTACTTTATTTATAATAAAATGGAAGATTTTGCTTTTTGAGCCATATCACTATAAGCACTAATATTTAGGTAAAAGTAAAACATCTTTAAACCAAAGTGGAGTATATTAGACATAAATCATTTCTCAGATCTTAGCATAACAAATGTGTTTCAATAGTTTTGTAAGTTTACTAGCTCAGATTATATATAACTAATTGAGGATGGCAATTCACTCATCCTTGCATGAAATAGATGATGGGATGTGAATTATAATAATACTAAGAGATCACTAAATATTATAAAATCAATATTTATTTATGGCCTTTAAACAGTTAAACAGCTCATTAATTAAAACGTTGATGACGATGATGATGATGATAATAATAACAATAATGACAAGGGTTTCAACTACAGCTCTAGGACTAAGCCTAAACATAAAACTAAATTTTATAAAGAAATTCATAATTATTGCTTAATTTTAGCATATTTACTTATATCTTAAATAACTAATATTCAACCATTGATGATGATGAATAATCACACTTAACAAAGACTACACTTAATGAAATATATACGCCTCATTTAATAAAACAAACTAATATTTATTACTACATTTCTAACATATACATAAAAATTTCTAGATAAATATGAAAATTGACATGAATAATAATAATTGATTATATAACAATCCTCAGATTAATTTTAAGTTCTTCTCCCTTTCCCTTCAAATGTATTTTGTATTAAGTTGGACGTCACATTGACCATGATTTTCACTCCATGAGAAAAGTATTTAAAAAAAATATTATCTGCTCATTGGCACACATACTTTAAAATCCAACATGTAAATAGAATAAAAAAAAAATGTTAGTAGAATTGAAAGAGCAAGTTTTAGAAACAAGTTTTAAATTATTTTCTCCCCCCTCTCTTCCAAGCGCTGAAATCTATACTGAACTTGAAACAAAATAATCTAATATTCTAATACTACTCATTATTTCACATTCACTCCCAATTATACACATATAAAAATATTATTATGTATGTGCGTGTTTTATCCCATAATAACAAAATATTATTAAAAACCAAAATAATAATAATATATCAGTTAAAACTAAAATCATAACACCATAAAAAAAATTGTTTTACACATTAATATTGTAAAATTAATAAACAAATAATTTTCATACTTTCAAGGTCATTTATGAAGCTCAAAGTTATTATTAGTAAGACATTCTTGTTTTAATCGATCTGAATAGTCTTTAAAAGTTCTTTAAATAAAATATACCACTTTATCGCTAAAATGTTTCTTAAGACTGATATCATAAAGAAAATAGATATAAAAAGTCATATTACCGATCTTTTGTTTGTGGCGAATTTCCAAGGGTTCAAACTTGTCTATATTTCTGCAGCTACTATGTGGGAACAATCTCTTTCTTGAGGTGTATAACTATTTAATGATGATGACTCTATTGAGGTTATTTGCTTTAGTGGACAATTTGGAAATCATTATATTAATTTTTCTTCTCTTCCTGTCAAGCATGTGGATGAAATACAGCAGTTGTTTTCACTTTATAAATTTTCTTGAGTTTAAAATCAGTTGTTGGAACAATTAATTGGACTTGATGATTAATATTTATCAGTAGATTAATTCATCTTCTTTGAATGCAGGTGAATGCTTTCTTCCTTCTATTAAAAACATCTTATTTATCTGGTCAGTTGAAAGGTGTAGAATATTATTTTAGACACATCTTTTCTTTCCTATGTGATGTGCAGCTTCCTCCAGATGGTCCGGCAAATGGGATATACATATAATTTTTCTAGCCCGCCATTTCTTATATTTTCAACATTCAAATTTGATAGTTTAATAATCTGAATCAATCACAATAATAATCTTAATAATAATTCAAGACAGCTTTTTATATCCAATTTTTAGCTAACTTAACCAATCAGAGATAGCATCACTTGCTATTTTTGGACAAATTTGTTTTAATTAGATCTCTAATTTATTTTCAACTAAATGATTTTTCAACTGAAAAGTTTAATCCTTTTTCCAGACACTTTTGTTTAAAAAAAATAGACTCAATCCTTATTTCCTTTCTTTTCTTTTTCTTTTTTCTTTTAACATCCAGGTAACACTTCAAATCTTTGAGCTTCCTTCTTTAGATCTTGATAAGACAATTTCAAAAATCATAGTTCTGACCCATTATAAGCTTCCAAAGTGAAAAACAATTATTTACAAAAAAAAATTGCTACAAAGATTGATATCTGATTAAACAGATTTCCTCTTTTAACAAACAATTGTACAAAAAAAATAATTTAACAGATTTAATACTTCCTTTTCTTTCAATATTTAGGAAATGTAAAATTTTGTATGTAATGTACACACATCCTTCATTCTTTCAAATCATTCATAAACTAACCTTAAATAATATAATTGCTAGCTTAGTAATTATAACCCAATTATTTAATTAAGTCTGTAACTTTTAAATCCCAATTATAATTAAAGAAAAGCAAAATAAAAGTATAGAATAAAATATTAGAATTGATCAAGCATAGGTTAGTTTTAAAGAAAGTTAAAATGTTTAATATTTGAAATATAAAACAATTAAATAATTTACACATACATTGCCTATATGTATGCATTATAACTTTGCTTTTTAACAGAAAATTTAAATATTAAATAGTTTAAATGTGTGTATTACCTTTCTATCAACACACAAACAAGTAAAGCATGTAATTGTGGACCCATTCTTTCTCTGTTTAAAGCTTTTAGAACTGGACCTTGTAGGGTTTAAACTTGGATGCCCTACAGCTTCATTTATGATTATATAAAAATGTGATGATGATTTTGTTTTACACTTTCTTACATGCACATTACTATAAATTTAGCTAGTGACTAAATTGTAATGGCACAATATAAATCAGCATTTATTTTTATAGCATCTGTATACAATTGTAATTACATTCATATCGGCCTTTCAAGCCAAATTGTGCTCATATATAAATATTTGAGTCGTAGGAATAAGAGGATTCCTTTTATTCCTGCATAAATTCTATATCTTGTTTGGTCAGAGGGTATTCATTTATTATTTAACACTCGCAAAAGCATTTGCACAATTTGGCTTGAAAGGCCAATATGAATGTAATTACAATTGTATACAGATGCTATAAAAATAAATGCCGATTTATATATATGATTAAGTTTCAGTTGGAATGACGTTCAGTAAATTCTAGTAAATTTCATCGGCGTCATTCATTCATACGTTATATATAGTAATTTAAAGTGACTGTTCTATAGTCACACCTTCTGTGCCAGTACTTCAGATTTGCTCATATATAAATATTTGAGTCGTAGGAATAAGAGGATTAAACCACTAAACATCACATGATCACTATCTCATACTAGCACAATAATTGTTATTAAACAATTCAAAACAAAACAATACTCTCCATATAGTAGTGCCATCTTGTGCTAACAAGAGCAATCAATGGATGCCAGAAGGCTTGTGCATAAAATCCCTATCTAGTGCCTACTCATCCAATATCCCCAGACTAGTTTCTGGCTTGTGGCCTTCATCAGGGAGGAGCCTTGGATCTGAGAGCACTGCACCTAGATCTTAGGATCTAATGCAACCCTACAGCACCCACCTTTTAACTCTATTTAACTACAAAACTATGAGAATGAAATTGAAAACACTATTAATATTTTCAATCCAAGCTCAATAGCTTATATAGTCATATGGGTCTGAACTCAATTCAGTACCCATACATTTTGGTGTCTTTGGCTCTTTAACAACCACAGCCACCACTATCCTATTAGGCAGGATTGGTGTTAAACCACTAAACATCAAAGACACCAAAATGTATGGGTACTGAATTGAGTTCAGACCCATATGACTATATAAGCTATTGAGCTTGGATTGAAAATATTAATAGTGTTTTCAATTTCATTCTCATAGTTTTGTAGTTAAATAGAGTTAAAAGGTGGGTGCTGGAGAGTTGCATTAGATCCTAAGATCTAGGTGCAGTGCTCTCAGATCCAAGGCTCCTCACTGATGAAGGCCACAAGCCAGAAACTAGTCTGGGGATATTGGATGAGTAGGCACTAGATAGGGATTTTATGCACAAGCCTTCTGGCATCCATTGATTGCTCTTGTTAGCACAAGATGGCACTACTATATGGAGAGTGTTGTTTTGTTTTGAATTGTTTAATAACAATTATTGTGCTAGTATGAGATAGTGATCATGTGATGTTTAGTGGTTTAACACCAATCCTGCCTAATAGGACAGTGGTGGCTGTGGTTGTTAAAGAGCCAAAGACACCAAAATGTATGGGTACTGAATTGAATTCAGACCCATATGACTTTATAAGCTATTGAGCTTGGATTGAAAATATTAATAGTGTTTTCAATTTCATTCTCATAGTTTTGTAGTTAAATAGAGTTAAAAGGTGGGTGCTGGAGGGTTGCATTAGATCCTAAGATCTAGGTGCAGTGCTCTCAGATCCAAGGCTCCTCACTGATGAAGGCCACAAGCCAGAAACTAGTCTGGGGATATTGGATGAGTAGGCACTAGATAGGGATTTTATGCACAAGCCTTCTGGCATCCATTGATTGCTCTTGTTAGCACAAGATGGCACTACTATATGGAGAGTGTTGTTTTGTTTTGAATTGTTTAATAAGAGGATTCCTTTTATTCCTACATAAATTCTATATCTTGTTTGGTCAGAGGGTATTCATTTATTATTTAACACTCGCAAAAGTGTTTGCACAATTTGGCTTGAAAGGCTGATATGAATGTAATTACAATTGTATACAGACGCTATAAAAATAAATGCTGATTTATAACTTTAAATTATGTATTGTATATCACAGTGTTTGTTTATGCCATATCCAAACTTTCTTTAGTATTCACTATTTTTTTTAAATTTTTTTATTTATTTATTAAAATATTTAGTTTTATTAAAGTTTAATGTTTTTTAATGTCTATATCATTAATAATAATATTTTAAATTTTATTATTTAGTGTGTGAAATAATTAGGTATTAATTTATAACATACATGTACCATAGCTAATTATCATGTATGAAGTAGCTAACATTATAAGACATAACAAATGCATAGTGAAGATATATTGATTGTGTGATGATTATAGTGCTATATTTTAAACTGATAGCTGGGTCTCACAATAAATCCATCATCAGATTTTTCTCAGGCCAATATGTAGAGAGATGGTATTAAAAAAAGGTGAGTGTAATCCATTTTACTTAAGTTGAAAATAACATTTTTTTAATGGGAATATTCTATACTACCCCATATTTTGTGCTGTTACAAATAGTGCCCACTGTGAAGCCTGATGATGGTTGAGTTCTGGAGCCAAGTACTACAAAATGACTGTACAACTTGCAGATCAAATATAACTTTATATTAACAAAAGCCTATATTTATTATGCAAAATGTATAAAAGAAAAATTAATTATTATGAAATATATGATAAGGGTATATATATATAAAAATTAGTTTTTCAATTGATTTACAAACACTAAATAATCGTGATATTGGATATGGAAAAAAGAGTTTATATTTGAGTAGAACAGAAGAAAGTAAAGCAAGGTTCTTGGTGATTGGGTGAAGCTTTTGATCATTGGAGTTTTCTGGCTATACTTTTAATTGGTAATGATGGATAGAGGATTTTGTCCTTGGCTTGAGTATGCAATAAAACTGTCATGTGATGCCATAGAATATTTCTACCTCTGGTACTGCATCAATCCACTTGCAAGTTTTATATTTTTCAGCCTCTAAGGCACTGATAAACAAGGCTTGACTTTCAACAGATATCCAATTTTTGTATATTTATTAGAATCAGCCATTAAGACTCAGAAATCTACATTAACTGTGTGGTATGTCAGGATTGCAGGTCACTATTTATTCCGTTTAATTGTTAAATGCAGTAATAAAAAGAACCGAGTATATAGTTTAATTTGTGAATTTTATCTTAAGGGTCTATATTCAAATAATTGTTATGGATATTCAAAAGGTAGTTTTGAAATTTTAAATAAAAATCTTACTAATACTTTTTTTTTTCATGTGTCAAAGCATCCGCCGGGAAGCAAACCCACAAACCTAGGACAATTGCTTGTAAGGCAACTGTACTGACTACTCGACCACCAATGCTTGACTAAATCTTATTAATACTTAGCATGCTTTTATCATATTTGTAGCAATTCTATCTTCTTTAATGTGCCCAGCTTTTATATACATTTGGTAATTATTTTAATATTTAATGTTTAATTTTTAAATAGATCATTTCTTTGAGAGGGAAATACTTCTATCTTTTCTGTTTATTGAGTATTGGTCTTTTTATATTTCCCAGGCCTCTTTAATCTTTCACTTTCTATTCTCCTTCTCAATGCACACAATTCCAGCCTTTGACAAATTAAATTTATGGGCAGATTTCTTTTCATGGTCAACAAATATTGAGGAATATTCATCACTTTTATGTGTTCTATTGTAAAGGTATTTATGCTGAGCCAATCTAGTTGAAAGCTTAGCCCTAAATTTCTGATAATATACAATATTTTCCATAAGTTGGTCTCACTGAATTTTGTAGACAATTTAGTATATAGACTCCATGAGCAGTTTGTTCTTTGCATTGTTAAGTAATTTGTTTAGTGAAGATGAATTCAAAAGCTAATGTTATACTTTTCGGTGCATATTCTTTTTAATTTCTGGAGATTTTCAGGATATGTAGAAAGCTGATCCATTTTTTAGTCTCATTTGGTTGATACTGTGGGGGATTTTTTATTTTTTTTAAAAAATCTATTGATCGTATTAATAATTTTAGTCTGATTATATCCTAGATTTATGAAGTCTTTGGCATATGCATTTATGTTGTTCTTTCTGTCAATTTCAAATTTAAACAATTTATGATTCCTATGTAGATAACATTTCAGTCCAGCATACTTATATTGGTGTTAAGGACTCTGGGTGAATAGCTTTTTTTTTTTATTTCTTAGTTTTAATATCATTCTTTAGTTCAATAAAGTTAAATGCCTCTGAACATACAGATCCAAACATTTAATTTTTTGATCTTTGTCTTCCTTTTTCATGGTTCAAGATAATGATGATTTATATAGGCCAAATCGATTCATTATCTTTTGTAAAACAAAACCAATATTTTTTCTTATTTTTGAATTAACATAATATTCAAATAAATGTTATGGACATTCTTATAGAAAAGGTAGCTTTGATAGTTTAAGTTTAAATTTTATTAATGTTCAGCAAGCTTTTGATATATAAAATATTGTATTCATGGCAATCTAGCTTTTTGAATATTCCCAGCTTTTATATACATTTGGTTAATTATTTAAATATTTAACATATTTAATCCTAATATTCAAGGACATTTAAATTAATTTAAATAGTCACTTCTTCGAGAGATATCTTTTCTGTTTATTTAGTATTGATCTTTTGCTATTGCTTAGATCTCCCTAATATTTTTGCTTTTTATCTTCCCTCTCAATGTAAACAATTCCATTCCAGCCTTTGACAAATTAAATTTATGGTCAGATTTCTTTTCACAGTCAATAAATATTAAGGAATATTTATCACTTTTATGTGCTATATTGTAAATATATTTATGCTGTGCCAGTTGAAAGATTAGCTCTCGATTCCCCATAATATGTAAGATTACATGTGCATTGGTCACAATCAATTTTATAGATGATTTGGAGTGTGGATTCCATGGGCAGTTTGTCCTTTGAATTGTTAAGCAATTTGTTTAGTGAAGGGGAATAGAAAACTAATGTTATACTTTTCTGTGCATATTCTTTTTAATTTCTATGAGATTTTCAGGATACATGGAAGACTGATCTATTTTTTAGTCTCATTTGGTTGAGGCTGAAATCTATTGATAGTATTTTTATTCCGATTATATAGTAGATTTTCTAAGTCTTTGATATACATATCTATGTTGTTCTTTCTGTCAGTTTTGAATTTGCACAATTTATGATTCCTATGTATAAAACCTTTCAGTCCAGCATATTTATATGACATTGGGATTAAAACTTGGGGTGGATGGCCACTCATATCTTTCTGTAGTTCAACAAATTAAAATGCACCTGAACATACAGATCCAAAAATTTAATTCCTTGATCTTTATCTTTTTTTTTCAAGATCCAAGTTAATGATGATATTTGATGTTAAGGACAAAACCAGTTAAAAGTAAACTTTTATATATATACTTTATGCTCTACAGAAATATATCCTCTCTCATTTTTAACAAATTTGTGTAATTTGTGTTTCTGTTGAACAGATTAATGTATCATCAATGTACCTGACATACAGTGTATTTGTGTTACAAGACATGAATTTAGGAATGATAGTATTTTCAATTTTTGTGAGATATAAGTTGCAAATAATGCCACTACTAAGGAGCCCCATTGGATATCCATGTTCCAATCTATATTTCTTTTTTATTTGCTACAGCTGTGATATCTCCAATGATCCATTTCAAGACATCATGATGAATTCTTTTTTGTGTGACTCATAATAAAATCCTGCAAACATTCATCTATAATTTCAATTGATTTAGTTTGAAGTACAAAACTGTACAATTCTTTGTTGTTGTTATTTAAAATTAGAATCGACACTTTCTTTTTGAATTATATTAAAAATGAGGGGTTTTGCTGTTGATTGATTTAGCAAAAAAAATTAGGTAATACAGCATTGATTTATCCATGCCATAAGATGGTGCTGTTGCTAGTGAAAAACGAATAGATATAACGTTACTGGGCTGATTTGATTATTATTATTTTGTAATGTTATCGTGGTTTTTTTTTTTTTTGGTTTGGATTTTTTTTTTTTGGGGGGGGACGACCGTATTTTATTTTTTTTTTAAATAAATAAATTGATTTTTAAATACGTTTTGTAAAAACCTTTTTTTTCTTTATTTTTTTTGTAAAACTTGTTGTTTAACAAAATTGGATTACAGTCTTTTTTTTTTTTAAAGTAACTTTTTTTTTTTTCGCTTTTGATTACGGTCTTCTTCTTTTTTTAAAGTAACTTTTTTATTTTTTTTGGCTTTTTACTTTCATTAAACTACCACAAAGGCAGTTCTTCTGGGTGAGAAGAATATTTCTCTGTTGAAGAAAGGCCACCGCATCTGCTTCTGTAATCTGCCATTGAAATGTTTTGATCTCAAAAAAGTGTTGGAAAGTGCGCGACTTGATCGTGAACTTTGCCGAATTGTGACTAACACTCCTCATTATCTGAATTCTGACTCCTGACAACGAAACCAGGGGTGTTTGGAAAATTGTTTCAATTTTTACAAACGAAAATAAAAAATACATCGAAGCCAAAAAAAAAACAAAACGTTATAATATAGTTTTCGACATTAAAAATACAGAAACATTTACATCATACGCTGTACAATAGTTAAAAGTAATGTCTATAGAGAGTCTTGCATACTCATCTCTAATAATGTTCAACATACTAGAGATGTTGGGGTAATGGTGCACTTCAACATCTTAGCGGTTGAACAGTTTACTAGGCCATAAGATCTATGAGCAGCCTTGTAAACAGCATATTTATGTGCTTTAGCATAGAAACAGTGGCATCTTATGGCGTGGATCAATCGATGCTGTATTACCAAAAATTCAAACCTGTCTGACAAACTCCGCCTCAGATATCCGTATTTGCTTATAAACGAAAAGAATTGTTTGGCATTTTATCTTACATTTATAAATACGGGGGGTTTTTTTTTTTGGACGGCGTGTTTTGATTTTTTTTTTTAATAATAACAAATAAAACGGGGTTTTGATTTTTTTTTTTTAATAATAATAAATAAAACGGGACTTCTTTTTTTTCTCTTAGATTTATAAATACGGGTTTTGTTTTTTTTTTGGTGGCAGGTTTTGATTTTTTTTGCTTTTTTTAATAATAACGAATAAAACGTCCAAAACAAAAACCAAAAAATCAATCGCGGTATTATTTTTTTAACACAAAAAATATGTATGTTAACCGGTTTTGTTATATTTTGTAGGATTTATTTATTTATCTTTTTTAAGAGTCATACAAGTTTGTTAAAGATTTTTTGTTTTCATAACAAATAAAATGTCCGGTATTTTTATTCTTTTTTAACAACAAAAATTAGCTCGGGTTCATTTTTAAAATCTACTTAACATGCTGTTTATTGATTTAAAACAACAACAACAAAAAACCTCTTTTTGCTTCTAAACGGAATGAATAGATATGTCAAAAGAAGAAGTTTTTTTTTTTTTTAAAAAAAAAAATCAATCAAGAGATGTCCAACACACTACGCCACCCCTTTTTAACACTGTCATTCTGGGTGTTAATTACATGATTTACAGATAAAAATAATCGCAAACAAAACACAAATTCTTTCCAGAAAATAAATTTATTAACCACATATGACTGAACTAAATCAACTGTAACGAATGGCAGGATGTTTTGGGCTTGCAAAAATGCAACTGCCTCACTTTCTCTGTTTGGGACGTCCCACAAATATAATAACGTGGTAGACATTTTGTTCTTCTTTTTCAACTCTCGTCCGAGTCACGACAGAAATGGTATTTTTCCGCAACCAACTCTAATCATCTGCCAGAGAGCTTGAGAAAGTTTATTTTGTCTTTTTTGACCCCCAAAAAATAAAATTTTGACAAATATCAATAATACGCTGAAAATTACTAGTACGCAAAAATCTTTCAGTTGGGAAATACAGAAAATCATAAACATCAACAAATAAACACTTGAAAAAGATGACAATGCTCACCCTCTCATCTTAAATTCTAGCGACAATACAAATTCTGTCAATATGCATAGGAATTCAACCCGCAATGAAATCAACGGCAAACTATACGATCATAGTATTTATTGTTAGTAGACATGTTATTGAACGCAGAAGAATTGGCTGCGTATTATAACCACTACATATGATCTACTCGTATATTAATGATCACTCATATATTAGCCGTAGGTTCGGCCACGAAAGCGGTATAATTCTGTGTTTTTACACAGAAACAGTGCCACCAAAGACTGCACAGTTAATAATTTACTAGAACCGAAATTTCTCTATCAATGTATACATTGCAGCAAATATCAAAAGCATGCCAGGTATTAAAAAGCTACTTTTTCTGTATGAATATCAGTAACATTTATTTAAATATTATGATAATCCAGAAAAGAGAAAAATGATTGGCTTTGTTTTAAGTATTTATAACTGAAACACACAAGCTTATTATATACCTGTGTCTATATATGTAATATATAGGGTATATGAGCACAGACTTTCACATGACCCACCACTCTCCACACTATCTCATAACACTGATACACTTGTACACATATATGTTGAAAAGATAAATAATCACCAATATACGTATTTCATGCTAAACCAGCAATTATCAGTTGATCCAGATTACCATCTCTACACATATATGCTGTAAGTGCTCAGATATATATTAAAATAGTCAATCCTCATACTTTAATGGACAGGCTTTAATCTACTCCAACTCTTCAACCATTTATCCAATTGAAAATCTGATGATGGAATGCTCAAAAGCCACCCTAGGGCTGAGATTTTTGTCACACCCATGTTGACCTAAGATCAATCTGATCCCTCATGTACAGGGCATAATCCATTTAATACATATACAAGGGATGGGCAGACATCTCTACTATGTAATAACTGAAACCCACAAGCTTATTATATACCTGTGTCTATATATGTAATATATAAGGTATATGAGCACAGACTTTCACATGACCCACCACTCTCCACACTATCTCATAACACTGATACACTTGAACACATATATGTTGAAAAGAAAATATAATTTGTTAGGAATGTGCATTTCATTTCTTTTTTCCCCAGAAGGAATAGTAAAATGGATTGGTCTCATGGCATATAATGAACTGTATATACATATATATTTAGAACTTTAAAGATGAAGAAAAATGAACACAGACAAAATTTACATATATAATTTTTTTAAATAAAGTCTGGAATAATTTTAAGTATTGATTAAGAAATAATATTTGATATTTTTAAAGTATTGTAAATTGTCTAAAATCAAACATAAAAAAGAATTCTATTTCTCATTTTGACAAATATTTAAAATTTAAATCTATTAAAATATTAAAATTATTTAAAATCAAACATGACCTCTTTGTAAAATTTGACAAAAATCTAAAATTTTAATGTAATAAAGAAAGAAAAATAGTTTTGTCTAAAATAATAATTTTTCTGTGTAATACATGTTAATTATAGAATGGATACTATAATCTGTTTCTAATTAACAGATTAAGAAAGAATTTATTTAATTGAAACATTTTTGATTTAAAAAAGCACAACAATGGTAATTTAGTTATTACCATGATTTTATTAATCAAAAAAAGAAAAAACTTCATGTTAATTGTACTGTTTTTAGATTTGTATCTTTATAAATAATGGATTCAGATTAATGAACAATTATTAGAAACAATGGGGAGTATCTAGAAAAATAAATTTGAAAAAGAGATAGTTACTAGTTTCTATGTTCAAGTTTGAACTTTTGGAAAAGTAATGAGGTGGCTTCTCAGTGATATTTCAAAGTCTGTCTTTATATACTAGATCTCACTGGCCACTTGTGAAGTTAAGAAATTATTGAAGCTAAACTGAGTTGAGGTCTGCCAGCATTTATTTTATCTATTAACCAGGATAAATCTACATAGGAAGCCAGCTTACTAAAAGACTGCAGTGTATGCACCAAAACACAGATAAAAGAAACATTCTAACACTTGTATATATATTGCATTGGTATGTAATGAATGATATTTGCATCATTTGAAACAGTATATTGTGTGGTGCATATTTAAACAAAGAAATAATATTTTGCCAAATTTTATTTTTCAGCTGAAATAAAAGAGTTTACAGACAATCAGGGATTGATTAACTAGTAGAAGCCTAAGAGAAATGTGATAATGATTTGAATTTATTGTGAGAACTATAGCTTTAAAAATATGGCATCATCATCATCATCATATAACCAACTACCATGCTTATGTATGTTCCATAATGCTAGCTCTTTCACATATGGCTATTGTATATAACATTTGTAACTAATAAATTGATATTCCATAATTATACACATCAAATAATGAAGTTTAATTTGATACACTAATATTAATAATGTCTAGAAGAGAAGTAAGATAGTCAATGCTTTAAATTTTAACAAAATAAAATAATTTTAATAAATAAAATGTAAATTAATAACATGTCAAAAGGAATTTGAATACATCATGAATGAGTATCTTAGCATTCAATATATCACTTGAGGATAACTTTATACCATAATCTATATAAATTTTTCTTCAAATATAAATAGTCAATGTCTAATAATAAAATATGTACATTAATAATGATATTAAAACAGGCAAAACTCTCCATATAGTAGTGCCACTCAGTGCAAGCCAGAGTAATCAATGAATGCCTAGTGCCTACTCATCCAATATTCCCATACTAGTTTCTGGCTTGTGGCCTTCATCAGTGAGGATATTGGATGAGTAGGTACTAGATAGGGATTTTATGCACAAGCCTTCTGGCATCCATTGATTACTCTGGTTGGCACTGAGTGGTACCACTGTATGGAAAGTTTTGCCTGTTTTAATAACAGTAATGTGCTAGCATAAGTAATAGTGATCAGTGATTAATAATGATAATAAAAAAATAAATATTTACAGTTTTTTATTTAAAACTACAGTTAAAACTAAGCAGTAACAATAATAAATACCTTGCAAATTTAATATTAGTAAAAAAAAAAAGATTAATGAATTATACAAAACTAATTATCTCATCTAGGTTCAATTTTTTTTAATCTGTGAGCTCAAGCAGAAGGGGATAAAAGTACATTCTATTCATTCGTTTCAGGTATTTTTCTTTTTAAAAATGCAAAATTAATTGGAGCTTTGGTAATTATGAAAACTCTGATTGTCTAACAAATTTTGTTTTATACATAATATTAGAACTAAGCATTTGATGTTGATTAGTTATGTCCATAAGTGAAGAAAGCGTTAAATGTAATTCTGGTTATCTGGTAGATTCCACAGTCTTTCACCAGGAATGTTTCAAAGGATTTCCAATCTAGGCAAGTTTCAAAGTAAGCTTACATCCTGGTGGATTGTTACAGATAATACATTTGTTCAAATCTAGTACTTTATTTTTAACTTTCCAATAGAACAATGATTTTCCCCCATAACTATATATGATTTTGCTGTCTATAGTTTTTTTATACAGTGATATTACTTTTCATATATATATATTTTATAATACTTTTTTCATATACACTTCAATGCAAACAATTTTTTTTAAAAAACTTTATTTTCCTTACAGTTTCGACTGTCCAACAGTCTTCATCAGAGCTACAATATTTGATATTACTTTTTACATTTTCTTGCAATGCAGCCTATTTTCTTTATTGTTTGTCCTCTAAGTGGCAATACTTTCCATCAAAAGTCAGTCTGATATGTTTTTTTAAATGTATTACAGCTCAAATATTTTTCTCAGTTACATTCATTATTTATCTTAATCATGTGCTACATTTATGCTGCATTTCATGCATTTCCTGTTGATCTTTGACATCAAATTATACAGCATTTGTAATTTCATCGCTAGGAACTCTTCTGTTTTTGGTTCCGAGTCTATTGACTATTCTATCTCTCGCTTGTTTTGTTTTCTGAAAATATAAATTTACAAGCAAGATAACTGTTTATAAATCAAAATATGATTAAATTTTTATATTTTAGTTTTTTCTCGAAGGAAAACATTTCACATAGAATTTTTATTTTAATGAAAAAAATCTCATTAAAGAGTTTATTTAATCTTTTATATTTGATTTTTACATAATTTACTGGATATTGTCAAAATATGAATATTATTTAATCTTTATTTTTCAAATATATGTGCATTTTGTCGGTGTCCATTTCTACTTTTCCATCTTTAATCTTTAAATACATGTGTGCATACAGACTACATTCTGTGCCATGAGGATGTTCTGGTTCAATATAGTGTCCATGTATAAGATTTATTTTGAAAACATATAAAGCACATGTTTAAGAAAGAGATAAGTGATTAAAATGCATAATCTTTGCATAAACTGAATAAATTAGCAAGTAATGAGAAAAAATCCACAATAAGAAAGTAGTTTGAAGTCTCAAGAAGATAGAAATTTTAGTCAGACCCATTATGTGTCTAAGAAGTGCCTTTGTGCAAGGTAAATTTTAGCCCCCCCCCCCATTCTATGAAATAAAATATGTAAATCAAAAGATATTTTTTTCCAGTTCTTTAACAAGAAAAAATTCTTGAAAGTAACTTTAGTCATTTAATGTGTTTTGGCAAATACCGTACATGTTTTATTAATTTATTTCTATAAAATAAACATGAAGAATAAAACACATGCTAAAATAAAACATATTAAGGTTTAAAAAAATAATTTTGAAAGAATAGCTCAGTTGGTAGAGTCTAAAGGTGCGAGTTCAACTTCTAAGTGAATATTGTCACTGTGGATATAGGCCCGCAACACCTGAAGAAGAGTGGAGAATACTACTCAAAACATTGTGTAATTAGTAACCTGTATTGTCTATTTGTGTGTTATTACTAACAAGTTGTTTGTATTTGGAAAGTTTAAAATTTTCTATACCTTCAACATTCACTCATAAATGATGGAAAGAGTCCAACATATCACATCTAATAATTAAACTATACCTTAAAGCAAAAATATTTATTTAACCTAATCATTCAATGCAGTGAATGGTTTCTATATAAGAAACTGGAGGGTTTTGAACTTAGGATTTTTCAGTCTGTATTTGTTCTCTACTCCATCTCAAACAACTGACACATAGTCATGTGTGTCGGTTGCTTGAAATAGAGTAGAGAATAAATATAGATTGAAAAATCCTAAGTTCAAATCCCTCTAATTACTTAAATATTTATTTAGTAAATTTGAAATTAAAAAAAAATTTTTTTCAAAAGTTTTCATATTTTTTGACAAATCTTGCAAAAATGCTAGTACAGATAGGAAATATTTGTAAATAAGACAATTTTGCACCGTTCCCCTCCCCTTCTCGAGCTAGCTCTGATATAAGTAATTAAATAATATATAAGATACTTACTAAATGGTATGAACATCCAGAATATGATTCTTTGGATTGCTTTATTATGTAATAATCTAATATTTATTGATCACACAATTTGAATACTTTATTAAAACTAGCTACAGTAGTTCAATTTTAAATAATACTCTTACATCCCATTAGCACCTTCTTGTTAAAACATTCTTTGTTTAAATATTCTTTCGTTATATTTCATCCCATTCACACTTTCTTACTAAAACATTTTGTTTTTAAAATCCTTTCATTATTTTTAATTCACAGAAAACTTGTTTACATTTTTTTTAAAATCACTTATTTTTGTTCAATAAAATATAATTACATCCTGTATAATTTTATTTTTTAACAATTATTAATAACTAAGTCATATCATATATATTATACTCTTTATTATGTAGTTTGATAATTAAGTATTTAGGCAGGAAAAAAAATTTAAATTTTCTTACTTAGATTGTTTACTCAGTACATTTTTAGAAGCCATTAAAACCCCTTGCGTTTTATTTTGATTATTCATAGGTTATATCATGATACTTGTTAAGAATTAAATGTTTTGTTTTGTTTAGATTTGCCTCATACAGTGAAATATGGATCAATTATGAGTTTTACAAATAAAGAGCTAATACATTAAAAAAAAAGAGATAATATTATTAAAAATAAAAAAACGGTCACTAGCTATTGCATATGCTTCTTTGATCTTCTGCTTTCGACCCTCTCTCTGTGTGTACACTATCTCTGCTTTAGTAGTCAGGGGCCATCTTATCAATGAGTCTTGTCCAACACAGATATTTATACAATAGAGTCCTCAGAGATAAAAAAACACATGTCAATATTTACAGACCACGAGCAGAAAACTGACCATAGATTCAAGCTAAAAAAAGCATAGATAGTGTACACACGCAGAGAGAGAGAGACAAAGAGAGAGGGAGAGAGAGAGGGGGAGAGAGAGAGGGGAGAGAGAGGGAGAGAGAGAAGGGGGAGAGAGAAGAGAAGGGGAGAGAGAGGGGAGAGAGGGGAGAGAGAGAGGGAGAGAGAGAGAGGGAGAGAGAGGGAGAGAGAGGGAAAGGGAGAGAGGGAGAGAGAGGGAGGGAGAGAGAGGGGGAGAGAGAGAGGGGAGAGAGAGGGAGAGAGGGGAGAGAGGGGGAGAAAAAGAGGGAGAGAGAGGGAGAAAGAGAGAGGGAGAGAGAGAGGGGGAGAGAGAGGGAGAGAGGGGGAGAGAGGGAGAGAGAGGGAGAGAGAGAGATAGAGGGGGAGAGAGAGGGAGAGGGGGGAGAGAGAGGGAGAGAGATAGGGGGAGAGAGGGGGAGAGAGAGGGGAGAGAGAGAGGGAGAGGAAGGGTGGGGAGAGAGAGGGAGAGAGGAAGGAGAGAGGGGAGAGAGGAGGAGAGAGAGAGGGAGAGAGGGGAGAGAGAGAGAGAAGAGAGAGAGGGATATGGATGATGATGATGAAAGAAGCATGTACACTAGTTAGTGATTGTTTTTCTTTCAACAAAAAAGAAACAAGCTTGATTATTCATATTTAGTTTTAAATTAAAATTGAATAGTAAACAGTTAATTAAACATTGATTAAACACTGATATAAAGATCCATTTTGTCCCACCACAATATGCCATGAATGTGATATTGTAAATATATTGAAAGCATACTAGTCAGTGATAAAGCTTAATATATATATAAAAAAACTAACCTATTCTGTGAGTATATTCATTTTACCAGATATTATATATTCATTTAACAAATCATCTACAAAAAAGATCAATGTACTTGTTTTACATTTTCCTTAATAAAATCTTTTGATTCACATATAAATTGCTTACCTACTATCTATCCTCCAATGTATTTTTTTAAAGTATTAAATAAAATCATCCAAATTATTATATCAATTGTTTTTTCAAGATCACTGAAACAAATCTTTTCTTTCTTTATATATATTTCTTTATTATAATCATCATCATCATCACTTTAACTGCATCTTTAATACTTTGTCAAAATTTGTCCTTAGACATTCATTTTTTTTAATTTGTTAGAAATATGCCCGTTTAATACTCACAACATATGAAATTTAAAAAATTAAATTTTTTATGAATTCAGTAGATTTTCCTAAGTAAAACAAAACAATTATGCAATAGTCAAGCATTGTTAGCCGAAAGGCAGCGCAGTGACCTTGCAAGCAAGCAGTTGGTTGCAGACGGTTGTTGTGGGTTCGCCTCCTGGCCGATGCTATGACATATGAAAAAAATAATAATTATACAATAATAATATATAGTTAATAAAATAATATGCACTCTACCCTAAATCCTATTTTTAGCTTTTTCCAATTATAAATTCATAAACTTGATTTACTAGGGCAATCAAATAAGATATCAAATAATATTGGTTTATTGTTTTATCTTGATATATCAAGGATAATAAGCTAGATAATACATTAAATAGGTTATCTGTTATAAATATTACACACACAAACATACACTTATACACTGAAATTTAAATTTTTAGTTTTATATACTATTAAAATATAAAATAAAAAGAATAATTATTTTTTTAAAATATTGTAATTTTTTTGTGCATGAATATAAGTTCTACACTCACACATATATCTAAAATAATTACTTAATCATCATTTCCTATGCCTACACAAGCTGTTAAAACAGTGAAAACTCTACATACAGTAGTGCCACCAAGTGCAAGCCAGGATAATCAATAAATGCAAGAAAGTTTGTGCACAAAATTCCTATTTTGTGCTATACATCCAACATTCTCAGACTAGTTTCTAGCTTATGGCTTTCATCAGTTAGAATCTTTGGATCTGAGAGCACTGCACCTTTTATCTTTTTAGTTAACTATAAACATGTGAGTCCAAAATGAAAACACAATAATGTTTCGAAACCAAACTCATTCGTTTGTATAGTCATATAGATTTGAACCCAGTACATCATGTAATAACATGTTGCACATTTTTTATGAGGATTTATCTAAAGTGGCAAATTTGTTTCTATGGCCAACTTTTAACTATTGCTTCAGTAAACTCTTTGTGCCCCTTTTAAAACAAATCTTTAATAATATTAAAAAAATATTTTATATCTAAAAAAATTGTTTCCTTTCTGGCACAATATTATAAAATTCATAAAAAGTTAGTATTCCACTGACATATATTAAATAAATAATAATTACAGAGAATAAAAGAAGGCTGTATAGAATGAATAAATGCGAAATCATTTTAAATAGAGAAGGAATTGGGAAATGTATTTTCCAATTCTATTTTTAGATTTTATTTAGAAAATACAATTTCGAAAAAAATACTTTAATGTTTTATTATATGAATTTTTTCTACAGTACAGACTTTTTCATACCTGCACTCCAATATGTAATATATAGGGGGTTTGAACTCAGATTTTTACATGACCCTCAAATATCCACGCTATCCCATACTGCAGATACACTTGATCACACACATGTCACTCATCAGTTGATCCAGATTATCATCTCCACACATATATACAATCAATGCTCAGCTTATATTAATGTTTTATATAGCATGAAAATGAGTTTTGTAGAGAAAAGTCCTCATTAATATTAATAAATTAATCTAGATTAAAATTAATACTTTATACTTTGGGATGTTGTAATTAATTAAAATTAATTAAGAAAGTATCTTTGTAAGTAAAGAATTACTGGAAAAAAGAAAGAATAGCACAGCCAGTAAATTAAAGACAGTGTGCATTCAATTCATTAATTTTATATCAGCCTTTATGAAGCACATGGATTGTGATGTTAAAGAAGACAAAATCTTATGAAACCATCTTCAAGAAAAGAGAAACAAAAAATAACCTATATTATTTTGTAAGCTTCTATGCAAATTTGAAATAACCCAAAAATCGTAATTAGTTAAACAAAGTATTGTTTGTATTTTGTTATGCTTTATGTACGCATGACTGTGAATAGGATCACAGTGCAGTTATGAATTTAAATCTAAAACTGTATTAAAGAATGTAGTGATTTAAACTAGGAAAGTAACTTAAAAATAAGTTTTAATGTTATGGAATTATAAAAGACTGACCAAAATATAAATAAAGTAAATAAATATATATGTATGTTACTGATATCTTTGAAAGAATTAAGAGACTGAAGTGAAGTTGACTGGACATATTGCTAAAAGAGATGATAATAGATGGACAGTTGAAATCTTAAATTGGGTTCCAAGAAATTGTAAAAGACATAGAAAGAGACCACATGTGAGATGTATGGATAAATAAGGAAGTGTGCTGGGATAATGTGAAGAAGAAAGATTAGAGATCAGATATGCATTGAACTTGGTGAGACCTTGATCCTGCAGTGGATCAGTAATGATTGATGATGATGATGATGTCATGTATGTTGTAAATATATAAGTTAGGGACCATTATATAGTACTCAAAAGTTTTCATAGTTTTTGTTTAATTATTTAAAACAATTCATACTTTGTTAAAAAAACTGAAAGATGGTTGGATGAAGTTCAGAATTATTTAAAAGTGGAAATTGAAATAATTTTTATACTTAACATTTACACAAGCATTGTAATACACATACATTTTGTAGTGTGTGTTTTTAAAATCTACAGAACTGAAATTCCATTTTTATAATATTGAATAGAGGAGTACATCTTGGTGAACATGCCCTGCCATATCTTATAATGTCAGGTTTGAATCAGTTAAAAAGCACAATTCTAAGAGACATACGATTAAAAGCATATAAGTAATAGTAAAAATAATAATTTTTAATCTGAATTTATCAGAGAATATTCAGTTTATATAAAATTAAAGATATGTCTAAATACACTAAAATGCAGGCTATGGTGAAACTAAGTAGAAATTGTAATATTAATTGACTATTTTCAAGAAGTTTTATTTCTCATAATCATAGCAATTTTTACCAAGCTTCACCATATCCTGTGTTTTAGTGTATTTAGACATATTACTTGTTTAGTGTGATATGTTAGACTATTTCCATCATCAATGAGTGAATGTTGAATGTACAGAAAATTTTAAGCTTTATTTAAAATTTGAAAAATCCCTAGAAATGAATTTGAGACATAAGGTAAAAAAAAATCAGAAATATTTGATGAGTATATTAGTTTCTGAGCTTTGTAAAACTTTTTTTTTTTTGCTGACAAATAGTTAGTGACAAAGAAAGATCATTAAAGGCATTTAAAAACATATTTTGATGGATTATAGATTTTATAATACCCTTTAAATGAGAATGATGCAATATTTTGAAGGCAGACCATCAGTGGAAAATTCTTTAATATTTTTCATCCTGTTATTAGAATTATATCTACCTAATTTATTAAAAAAAATGATAATGTTAACCAAGAATCACGGACATGTTTTGAATTTTCCAATCGTAAATGTTCTTGATTAGTGGAGTATAATTTCATTAAATAAAATATCATGTAACAATAACATTATAACTGTTAATTTTACTATATTATGAAAAGAATAATAAAGAAAACCAATATGCCTTTTATTTATTTTCACAATGTTCTGTAAGATTTAGTAATTAGTTTTAATCTTTTTCAAAGATCAATTACAGCAAATCATTTTAAAAAATTAATGATAAAAATATTTTATTATTTTCTAGGAAAATCTCAAATTCAAAAATTAATTAGAGCTAATTTTATAATGAACCATATTTATTGAACTGCGTATTTTTTAATTACTTCCAAATGTATATCATCATCATCATCAACTATTATCAATCCACTGCAGGATGAAGGTCTCTCCAAGTTCAATCCATCTTCTTCAATCTTTAGCTTCTCTTCTTCACATCACCCCTGCACACTTTCTCATCTCATCCATCCATCTCACATGTTGTCTTTAAGATTTCAATTGTCTATCTATTATCATCTTTTCTAGCAATATGTCCAGCCCAACTTCACTTCAATCTTTTAATTTTTTCAATGAGGTCAGTAACACCTGTTTGTTCTCTTACCCATATGTGTTTTGGATCTCTTCTTGTTACTCCCAGCATGCATCTCTCCATACTTCTTTGAGTGGTCTGAAGTCTCTGTATTGCTCTTCTATTAAGTGTCCAAATATGTATATAATAATTTATTTACTATACTGTGCTTATTTTTTATTTTTGGTTAACATATAGGGAATAAAAAATAAATCAATAAATTGTACCTATGCTAAGATAATAAAGTTTAGCAGTAATGAAAATTTAAAATGTTCATCATAATTTTGTCCAGATAGTAGAAGTTTCCAAATTGTAATATTTTATCTCTAATTTTACCAAAATAAAACAAATAGAAATATGTAATTAAAAAAAATATATAAAAATGAAGTAAATTATATATTTTAAATTTTAACAAATCTAAAATTTAAAAAAATAAAAGATTAAAAAAATTAAATTAATAGAAACTTGTTATAGATAAAGCTTTTGGAAATATTTTTATTCATGGAATAAATTAAAATATTATTTGAAATTACATATGTACTTAAAGAACCATGTAAACTTATTTCACTGTTAATAAATGTCTTCTGTTATAAATAATTATAAGAACCAAGCATTTTTTTTAAGAAGCAAGTATTTTTTTTAAAAACTGTACTTACGTATTATCCTTTCTCCCAAGCTTGACAGCAATTTTTTTAATTATATAGTTTTAGGAGCATACAACTATTTGTTTGTTGCTTATTTTTCAATTTTATTTTACTGTACTAAATATGTGTTAGTTGTTAAGTTTAAAAAAAAAAGATTATAAATTCCATTCAGAAGATTTATTTCAATTTTATAAAATTTATATTGTAATGTGTAAACATCAACATACTCCGATATCATCATAGTTTGTTTACATTCAGCATCTTTATCTTTGTCGCTATCATATTAGCAAAAAGATGAAAGTTTGGTATCTTGCTTTGACAGAATAGCATGCAATGGAGTATTTCCAAAAGAAGAGGATCATGCCCTCACAAAAAGTTTGTTTATTGGGAATGATATGACACTTTATATTTACTTATGTAGTTGGCTTATTACAAAAAATAATAAATAGAGTGGAAATATAATTAATTCTTTTAGAAATTTTTCATTTTTTTAAAAATAATAAAAAAAATGTAGCCATTAAATATACAACTATTTCTTAGCAGATATTTTGTTTTAAATATTTGTTGTGTGCCCCTGAAACTGTATAATTAAAAAAAAAAAGGTTGTACCAAAAAGTCAAAGTAATAATTTTATAGTTTTAATAAAATCTAAAATTTTCCTTTTAGTGAGTGGCTGATGATAATGAAGATTATAATGCATCTGTAAATTTGTCTAAATGGATATTTTAAAAATGTAAACCAGGGTTAATCCTCTTCAGGTATACAGTGTGGGTTGAATCATATCACAATGATAATTATTATAAACAACACTTTGTCATTCAATTGTCTAATCCAGTTATTCTGGAATTTTTGGCTTCAAGGTAAAAAATAGCTAAATACCCTTTTATTGATGATTCAGTGGAAAAATTTTAAGTTTTTTTAAAAAATTCTTCATCTACCAGAAAAAAATTCTAAGCTCTCGATTTTCTAATTTATTAGAATGGCTAACTTCTTTAAACAGAGAATTTTTTTTTTTTGAAACTAAATTTAAATTAATAAACAATTTTTTTACTGCAAATTGTAACAAATCTACAGAATAAGAAATTATCAATTGACCCAATTGTATTTAGTTATTTATCTTTTTAAAATGACTTTTCAAAGTATTAATAGATTAAATTAATCAACTAACTTATTGTAATTATAAATTTACTGATAAGATGTGTTATCGTTTATTTTTAGATATTTAATATTGTATAATTAATTCATAAATTTTATACTATTTTCTGCCAACTAATTTATTAAATAGATTTATAAAATTAGATGTGGTCATGATATCCAAGAACTTTTATTAAAATCATTGATAATTTGCAGTTTACCGAACATATTATATATAGTCTGTAATAAATAGATTTATTATGTGTATGTGAATAATGTTTAGTGTTTAAAATGATTTATTAAGTCCCTAGAAATAAATCTTATCATTCAGAGAACAGATAAAGTATGTATATTTAAAATAATTGATAGCTACTCTTGAGGTCATGTGACATTTGAATACACAATTGGCAGGTTGAGCATAATAATTTTATGCAATTGATTTTTTTTAATCGTTTACTTATAAAACTTTAGTTTGGAGTTGACTTTACTGACTATCTGTATCATATTGCACAGGGGAGTATATACACATATACATATCTCAATTTTACAGTTATCTAATTTTAAGTTTACAAAATCATATATGATGATATTTTTTATAAAGATAATAAAGTTTATAATTTTTTTCAAAAAAGTATGAAATTATAAAATCATTACTTAGACTTATTATGTAAAAACTTTCATATGAAAAAATATCAATTGTAAAAAAAACAAAAACCATAGCTTGTTTAAACATTATGAACAAACACAAAATTTATTTATTCATAATTTGAAAGTAGTTACTATATAATTATGTTAAAAGAGTGGCAAAAAAAATTGTAAAATATCATAATAATCTCATGTTGCCTTTTGGATGTCATGACCACTGCTTAAACATCTAAATTTGCTGGGGGCAACAAAAAATCTTAACATTCAATAATAAACAAAACTGAAACTAATTTTTTTAACTTAATAATTATTTATAAAATTAATACTATTTATATTATTAATATTGATATATTAAATTTTATAATGTTAATACCAGTTTAATTTTATAGATATATACACCTGGGTCTCATTTTATGTGGATTATTTTAATGCGATTTTGAAGTTATGCAATTCATGTTTCTTCTTAATATCTTTGATATTTTACTATATTTATTAGATATCAAGAAATTTAAGTTATTAATAACTTATTTTGACTTGAAATACTTTTTTTTTTTCAAAAATATAACTTTATATTAGCAGCTAACCTGAATATGGCCTAAAGCTGTATTTAGAATCTTAACTTCTATGTAAATAACTTACTTATACTAATGAGTAAATAATTATAGATTTATACTTACATATAAAAATATCGCAATAAATATTCAAAAATTTTAAACCTTTAAAACGTATTTTGTTAGATATTACAGAAATAAATAATTTTTTAGAATTTTAAAATAAATAATAACGAAGCTTTTATTGCTGAAAATAATCTTTCTAATAATAATGTATAATCTTTTTGTTTTGATTGCAATCTCATTTTTTAAATATAGAAACAGAAAACCATTAACACAGCACAAGGCTGAAAATGGCGCTAGTTGTACATCATATCATGAATCTGATTTCTTACCAGTTCAAAAATGAACGCATATTGTCAAATAGTGGCAATGATTAAAATATGTATAAAAAATGTAAAATTAAATACTGTAGTTAATAAAAAAAGTAAAAAAAGTTTGTCTTTTATTAATTTTTTTCAAATATTTGAAATTTTTCATTAGTCATACTTTATTTCCTTATTTTTTTTAATGTGGATTTTAAAGTAATTTTTACTTGTTGCTTTGCTTTTAAGCAATTTCTGAAAAATACAGAACCTGTCCCCCATTTTTCAAGGTAAGTTAAGTCTATTTTTGTGCAGTTTCTTTTGTGTGCATTTTCTGAGGAAACAATCTACTGCATAAAATGAGACCAGGTGTATATTAAAACAAAGTTTTTTTATGGGGGGGGATATAGTTTTTTACACACCCACAAATGAAATTCCAAACTATATTCATATATATATATATATTGTGACAATCCGATCCCATAGTCCATAATATTTTTTGTTGATATTAACAGCAAAAGTTAAAATTATATTGCCTAATAGAAATAGCAGATTGGCATACATATAAGGAAATACAGAAATTCAACTAAAGAATGTAAATCCTTTTTTAAAAATAGAAAAATCTTTTATGAAAATGATTAAAATTGTAATATTTTTTTTAGTTTAAAAAAAAAAGTGAGAATCCCCCCCCTCCCCTCATTTTTAAGTTTAATTTTGGATTTATGTTATTTTTTTAATCTCAAAATGTTTTGTTTTATTTTTGACAGAAAAATATTTTGCTAATTGATTATTTACCAATTTTGCTAAATGTTAAGTAATTAGAGTAATGGTTCTCAACCTTTTCTAAAGTATGGGACACTGTTGTGAGGAAAATTTTTAGGCGGAACACTTCAGTAAGTTAAAATACGTTTGTCATCATTTCTTTAATTAAAATTAAACAGTTACAATTTCAAATCAATATTTGTCATATTTTAATATTTATTGAAAAAATTATAATTATATAATTATGATTTATAATTAAAAAAAATATTTACAGAAAAAATAGTTCTCATTTAATGCGAATCTTATGTCTGATGATTTTTACGTAGTGTATTTATTCTATATTGGGACAAGAAAAGGCTCATTTCTTCATCTCAATTTGTTAATCTTTCTCTTTTTTTTAATTTTTATGTTGGTTAATATGGAAACCCCTATTTCACATAAATATGAAGTTGAAAAACATAATAGAATTTTTTTTTGGCTTTTTTTGATATTTGTGAATATTCTTGTTGGAAAAGATATCCAGAATTTAAGGCTCATTTCAGCATGTTTGATTTTCACCGCAAGGATATAAGCTTCTCTTCCTTTGGCACATTAAATTCAGAATTATTAGATAATTCTTTTGAATTTCTAACCCAGTTGTATTTGTCTATGTCTAGAGAAAGAAAATATTTTTGTACGTTATTGTCTAATATTGATAAATGTTCTGATATCAAGAAAACACAATTGGTGCTATTGTCATGCACAGGTGAAACATGCTAAGAGTTTCTTCTACTCTTTTTTTCCAAAGAATGATCTTCTTATGGAAAGCTGATAGTTATCTGTTGATAATAAGATGTTTTTATTTGCACTCTCAATGGTCATATTGATAGTGTTAAAAAAAAATCTGTTAAATAGCCCAAATTTAGCACACCACATATTTGTAAGATCTTGCATGAAGTACATGTTTTCTTAAGATTTTGCATGAAATACATATGTTATTGCTTGAAGCAATTCTTTTTAAAGTTACAGCATATGGGAAAGTACCTTTCCTCAGAAAGACATCTGATTATAAAAAAGTAAGGCTTCATATTTTGCATCCATTGCTAAATACAGAAGTTTAAAACTTTGACATTTTAATGATCGCATCTTTATGTAATTTATCTTATTAATAATGCTAGTTAGAACACATTCTAATTCTGTGGGTAATGTTTTTGCAATAAGTAAGTGCTTCCTATTTAAGAAGCAGGGGTTTAAATAAATCTCACTTTCATTGCTTTGCAAATTCCACAAATCCTTTGACTGAGCCTACCATTTATGGACCCTCATAAGTACAAATTTTCATGCATTGTTCCCAGGTCAAATTTAAACCTTCAAAATAAGAATGAATTTCATTATAAATGGTTTCTTCCCTCATTCTTTCTGATAATTCTCTACAACACAAATTAATCAACTATTCTATTTTCTTTAACAAATCTAATCAATCCAAGTAAAATGACTTTTCATTGATATTAGTCGATTAATCAATTCCAAGAGTGAAATATGTATTGCAAAGTGTATAAGCAATACTGCTTTCAATGTCACATACTGTACCAATTCTTCTTCATTGAATAGTATTATTTGAGAGAAGTATGGTATTACTTCTTTTTTTGCATCTTCCCCAAACATAATATTGGTACTTTCGCAATATGCTAGAAAAATTACTGACCTGTCTAGGGTATGTTGTTTTTGTTTCATAGCTACTAATTCTGCTATCTTATATGATGCTATTTGAGGTTTTTTTAAGTGTCATAGCATCGGTTGGGACATGAACCCGCAACCCGGGCAACTGCCTGCAAGGCAGTCGCACTGACCTCTCGACCAGTGCTACTTTAATTTTCGTATTTAGAAGTCTCTTAAAAAAATCTTTTCCTTTTGAAATAAGATTTTCATGCTTAGTTGTAAAATGGCATTTCAATTTTGCAGAAACCATTGCACTATTAGCAAGTTTAAGTCCACATACACAATGGTGTTGAATAATCTCCATGTAAAACTATAATTCATATATTCATCCATTGACTGATGATTAATTTTACGTTTTTTTGAACAGCTAAGCTTTTCATTTAAACCGACTGTCTGTTCATTCTCATTCTCATCATATTTATTTTTCCTTATGATAAATCTATCCATCATCATTTCTAGAGATATAAAATTTATTATAAATTATAATTATATATTTGTTAGTTAATAAATGGTCATTTGAACCCAGACTTGCAAGCTCCCTACAGTTATTCACTCTATTGCAAAACACATGACCACATACACATGAAAAAGATAAATAATCTCCAACATATGTATTTTATGCTGAACCAGCACTCATCAATTGATCCAGATTATCTTTCACACACACACATATAATCAGTGCTCAGCTTATATTAAAATAGCAAATCTCCACACTTCAGAGATAGGCTTCAATCTTCTCCACTCTCCAGCTCTTCCACCATCTATATCAGTGAATAGCTGATGAAGGAATACTAAAAGCCCTTGGTGATGCCAAAATTATAATCATACCCTTGTTGATCTTAAATCAACATATATCCATTTAAGTACATAACAGAGGAATGGGCAGAATACAGGCTGAATATGTAATATTGAAATACAAATATAGTGTATAAACTTAATCTAGATGTAAGTAATTAAAGGGGATTTGAACCCAGACTGTAAAGCTCCCTACAGTCATCCACTCAATCCAATATAACTGACACACATGATCACATACACATGAAAAACATAAAATTATCTCCAGTATTATCAGTTGGTCCGGATGATTATCTCCCATACATATATGCAATCAGTGCTTGGTTTTATATTAAGATAGCAAATCAACACACTTATTAGACAAGCTTCAATCCTCTCCACTCTTCCACTCTTAATCCATCCATATCACTAAAAATCTGATGACAGAATGCTCAAAGCTCTTGGTGATGCCAATATAATAGTCATATCAATGATGACCTTAAATCAATCTGACCCTTCACACGTAAGATCTTAATATGTCCATTTAAGTACATAAAAGAGGAATGGGCAGAATACAGGCTGAATATGTAATATTGAAATACAAGTATAGTGTATATATTTGTAATTAAAGGGGGTTTGAACCCAGATCTTCAAAGTTCCTACAGTCATTCCTTCTATCCAATATAACCAACACACATGTCCACATACATGTGAAAAAAATAAATGATCTTCAATATATGTATTTCATGCTGAACTAGCACTCATCAGTTGGTCCTGATCTTCAACAGTTAGTTAATAAAATGTTGCTAATAGAATTTTAATTGCGTGATAATTACACATATACCACCTCCATTTGAAGACAAAGACAAAAGCAAACTCTAGCAATAGCTAAATATCTGACTTTCCTTTGTTCTTTCATTATTAGTGGGAAAAAATAGCAGATAGCAATAGAATTTGAAGTAAGAGCACAGCAATTAGGTTAGAAACACAATGATCTTTGCACACAAGATGGCGCATATGATGCAACACATTATCAGTATCTGGATTGCTCCCAATCCATATATTTTGTATGAAAATGGGTGGCTTAAAACCCACTTGTCCTATGTGATGTGCAAACTCACTTCCGATGTGACACCAACCTGAGCCATTCAGATTGGCATCAGAATGTTATGGATTGCCACATATATAAATCAACTGCCAATGCTAAAAGATATGATTAAGATAATAACAATAGTAATCTAATCAAAATGAGATTTTAAATATTAAACTATAAACATAAATTGCATTGATATAAAGCTAAATATTATGAAATAGTTTGATATAATAATAATAATCAGGCCTCGGAAGCAGAGCACTTTTGAAATACTTACAGAATACCAGTGCTCTGTAGAACACAGGTTGGAAAACACTGAATTAATGAATGACTGATTTATCTTTAACAGTTCTATAATGTTTTTATTGGTGTGATTTTAAAATTGAGCAGTGTGTAAAATACTTGCAGACATGAAAAATTAATTGTTTTGGAGTTTTAAGAGAGTTCTTATGATAACTTGTATAATTTTTGATACTAAGCTTTAGGTTATTGAGAATGACCTCTTAACAAAGATAAAGGCTACAATTTTTGAATCATCTGTTATCTACCTTGTCAACTGAGTTAGAAGAACTATCAATAAAACCTATTTTAAATTTTTAGCTATTATTTTAAGAAAAGCTATATCAGAAAAAGTCTACATTTCAACTATTTTAAAAGTCAATTCGCAGAAACTGAATCAACATATATATAGAATAGCAGCTCAGTGCTATTTTCATGGGTATAGGTAATAAAGGAAAGTATCCAGTTAAAACAAAAATTGAGCTACTCAGTTGTAGGAACAAACTCTCTAGTGCAAGAAACTTCTTTCTTAATTAAAATGTATTATAAAAATAACCCCAGCTAAGAAAAAAAAAGCTTCATAATTTTTGTTTGTAATTTTTAAATGATTTTTTTTTTTTTTCATATGTCATAGCATCTGCCGGGACGCGAACCCACACCCGTCTGCAACCAACTACTTGCTTGCATGGCGGCTGCGATACCTCTCGGCTAACAACGCAAGACAATAAATGATTTTGTTTAATTTTTATTATTAACTAGCCATACCCGGCCACATGTTGCTGTGACTCAGTCTGGTTAAATGGAAAAGAAAAGAGAAAGTGTACGTTTCTAATATG
This sequence comes from Epiperipatus broadwayi, assembly GCA_028023455.1. Lineage (NCBI taxonomy): Eukaryota > Metazoa > Onychophora > Udeonychophora > Euonychophora > Peripatidae > Epiperipatus > Epiperipatus broadwayi. Next base: position 2,183,295 of record JAQFVV010012427.1, read on the forward strand.
TTTGCTTGTGGGTATACAATATTTTTTGTTATTCCATTGTCTGTGCAGATATTTGTCAGCTCTAGAACATGCAACATATGTTTGTTCATGTGAGAAGCAATCCCTGTCTAGATCTAAACTGCACATTTCTAAAGATTAGCCCTGAGCTTTGTCGGTGGTGATTGCAAACACCAATCGAATTGGGAATTGCAATCTCTCACATGAAATAATTAAATCAAAATGAAAATAAATCGAAATCTGTGAAAATTCAATTTAACAATGCAATCGGAAACATTGAAATGGAATCGTAAAATATTTAGTATAGCGCGTGTTGCTTACGTCCAACAGATAGCGCTGTGTAAAATATTTAGTATAGCATGTGTCGTTTTTACATCCAACAGATAGCGCTGTTTTTTTTTTAAAAAAACCATGTTTTTATCTGTCACAGGCATATAATAGTAGGTATATAAAAACACGCATATTCGAATGCAATGTTGTGTCAAAATTTCAAAGCAATCGGTGATGAACTTTCGGAGATTTAAGATTTTGAACAAACGAACATTTACATTTTTATTTATATAGATAATATTGAATATATCTCTATATTTGTAAAATATTTGTTCAAATCTTAATTTCATTAATTAACAGAAACATTGAAGCCAATCAAATATATTTATATTACTATCTGTCTAGTAATTAAATATTTTATTAATTAAATATTTTTATTATTTAAATTCAATTTTTATTCTTAATTTAATATTTTTTTCTATATATGTGTGCTATGATTGGTTAACATTGTGAATTTGCACTTTCCATGAATTGAAAAGAATCAAATGTTTCAAGTGAATAATTTTAGTCTGCATATAATATTATAAAAATATGTGCATGCTATAGTTTAATAGCTATGTCTAGAATGAAGATGGTGAGGATAGAAATATTTTTCTCTTTAGGAATATATATATATAGCTCGATTATTATACACATTTATATGCACATAGCAGTTACTGTTTGACAAAATATTTTTATATATTTTTTGGCAGCCCATATGATCACACATCTTGCATTCCATTATATGTTTTATGCACCCACATATGGATTTTTATAAGTAGATATTGGGCAGCTTTATTCATTTATGTAAGAAATTCCATTACAATATATTGTAACAATATAGAAAATATGGGTTAATAAAGGAGAATCTGAGGTTACAATGTCCCACAATTGGGTAGCCACTTGTAACAGTACCTCACATTCGGGCTGAATTATGAGGAGATGAAAAACCATCATAATCCCCAAACAAACAAAATATAAAATTAAATATAAAAGGAATGAGCATGAAAGATCAGTACAGAACTAACTATAAGTTCACCAGCACTATATAAAAGTTATAATCATTCATCATCATGAATAATCATTAATAAAAATAATCAAGTCAATCTTGTGACTGTATTTGAAAGTGATTCACCGTAGACCAGACTAATTATTTATCCACTGCCAAACCTAAGGCAGGAGTGCAAACTAATATGGATGCACATGCTTAGGTGCTACTTCATCGAATACAACAATAAGTCAAATAATATTGAGATACTTAAAACATCCTGACCATCATCAATGCCCTGGCCACTTAGTACCATTAATGTATTGGCCAACTATAATCTAAATTTCTAAAGAAATAATGAAATGTAGTGCATGGATTTTAAAGGATATCCCTTCCTAGGATCATCAGTATATGGGTGTCCATAACACTGAACATAAATCCCTACTTCATATAACTTATGCACAAATCTAGTTCAGGAAGAAAGAACTTTATAAACTATTAATGTGAGCAAGAGATAATTAAATAAATAAAACAGCTTATTATAAATCAAATAATTCTTAACTTTACCTTATTATAAGTAAATAATTTTATTGGAATCATTTAAAAAAATCCTAGAACATCAAGCTGTCATGAAGTAAAGTCACACACACTGCAATTTATGAAGCAGGAATTGGTTAGAATAAAGAAATTATGACTAAAAATATTTTCAAAACAATTATTTAATAACTAATTGATTAACAATAAACAAAAAAAAATGCATGATAATATAAACTTTTAAATATTTATTTCATCAAAAAATATACTTTTATACAAATTATAATCAATCAATTAATTTCTATCCATAAACTAACTTTTAATTAATTAAATTATTTCTTTAAAATAATGAAGACTTGGAAATTAGCTTAATTAATCTTTTGTTAAGTTTTAGGAGGAAAAAATAATGCTTCAGAAAAAAATTAAGTTTAAAAAAATATGTTTTACAATTTGAAAACATTATCTTAGTTAAAATATTTAAAATAATTAATTCTTACAAAAAAATTTACTTTTATATAAAAAGAATTTTTTTACTATTAATAAAAACACAATGCACACACAAAAATACCTTTAATCATGATTTTTTATGGAGTTCTTCCCAATTATAATTTTCAGTTTTTTCAATTGAGTTTTTTTCTTGAAGGCTTCTACACATGAACATGATTAATGTGTTCTTTTCCTAGTGTGCAGTATTTCTACTTTAAAAATAGCAAATTTTATCTATTTCTTTCCACTAGTGACACTAACACATACAGATGCTCATGCTCTTGGTTAAAGACAAGGTTGCAGATTACTTTAGGGAGTAACTTCTATATTTTATTTTAGTGAAGGCAGGTTACATGGATTAAGATATCTAATTTTTAGCTGAATTTAGCACAGGGTTTTCATTGTAGAAAGCATTTTTCTTAATAAACTCATAGTATGCTAAAAGCTTGATTAAAACTTCTGCTATTCTATGTAATATCTTGTTTAAGATTCATACTGGTAACAGCTTGGTGAAGACTTCTGCATCTTTTTGCATCATCTGGATTAATACTTGATCTCTCTTCAACAGATAAGTTAGGGAATATATATTCATACCAGAAACTTGAGTCTTCTGACTTATTCACACCCCCATTATTTTTTTCTAGAACAATCTTGCCTGCCCTCCAATCACAATCTGTCTCCAACATAATAGTTTTTAAACAGCCAATTGGATACTTTTTTATAAATACAATTATTCAGCTATTTCATCCTTAATCATAGACATTAAAAAACAAGTCAGGAACTTAAATTAACATTGTAAAATTATTGACATTACTTTCTAATTAAAACATTTTCTTGCAAAAGAAAAACGATAATTGGTTAATTGCATTGATTTGATTTTTGCATTGAAAAAAGATAAAGAGAAAAGAAAAAACTCAACTAATTATAAATAAAATTTACCAAAAGTATTAACATCTAATTTTTTTTTTTTAAAAAAATACTATTAAAATAAAACTTTATCTCTCTTTTAAGGTTAAAATTAATATCTATTAAATATTTACAAAGAAGAGGAAATTATTTTTCTCTTAGTACTTTTTTGTAATTTAAATCAAAACTACTAATTAATTATAATTACTGAAGTGTGAGAGTTAAACAAACTTATTTACATCCCTTTATACTTTTCTCTCTCTGATCTTCCACATTTTTTTAAAATTTAATTTTGCACTAAAATTTCTCCAGTCTTTGTCAAACTTTCATAAGATGACTACTCAATTCATTTTTTGAAATCATAATGATTAATGTCTTTGAAATTAAAGATGATCCCTTTGAATCTGCTAAGTAGGATCTCAATTTTGACTGAAATATACTGGATGCTGAGGCTATGCCAAACAGGAGTCATTTGCATCTGAATAACACTATGAGCATAGTGAGGGTTAGAATTTCAGCAGCTTTGTTAGTAACTGAGATTTGGTGAATAGTTATATTTGCAAAATAGTTAGGTTTTTGTAACACTTCTATAATTTTCCTGGAGTTTGAGATGAGGTATGTATGTTTACTTATTTATTTGTTAATGGGTACATAATAATCACCACACAATCATATCTGTCCATTAGGTTTGGTTATTATAACCAGAGGAGTAGCCCACTCAGTTTCTTCTGTGAGTTTGAATATGCCATTCTTAACTAATTCATTTGTTTTACTATTTTTTCTTTCAGAGTGAAAAAGCCCTTTCAAGGTTTAAAAATTATAGGCACTGCATCTGGTGATATTTCTAATAACAGTGGTTTTATTTTAATCATTCTTGGTTTCTCATCAAAAAGTTTAGGGAAACGATCAATGTCAATCATGACCAATAAGGAGGTATACATGGATATGTGCACTATATATAACAACAATTACTCCTTTGATTTTTATGGCATTGCCATTGATGTCCTGAGCTTTGAGATTAGTATACATCAGCTTAAATGGCTATGTTATATCAGCCATGATGATTTTCCATATACTCACAGAAACTACCAACACTCTGCTACTGCTGTCAATTTCCATCACTAGGGGTTTTCCATAAATTTTTATGGTAATTTCAAATTTCTGTGATTGGTCAGTTGCCATATTATGGATTACAGCAAATTTCTCTTGTTTAAGATTTTTTTAATACCCTCATGGCTATTATTTCTCTTATCATGGTCAAATCTCTTGGTTTTTGCACATTTTCTCCAAGTGCCTTACTTTATTGCAGTGATTACAGCATTCATTTTTGTAGAAGCACTCTCTAGCAATGTGACCAGGTTTGCCACAACAAAACCACTTATCCAACTTTTATTTATCTCACTAATTTTCTTTTGTTTGGATACTCTTCTTGAGTTTGTCCACTTTATGAATTTCTGTTTGATCACTCTCCTACTTTATTATCAGCAAATTCTTCCACAAAAATCAATTCATGAGCTATACCACATTTGGTAGCTTCGTTATAACTAATGTCTGTATTGGCCAATAACTGCTGTCAAATAGTGTTACTACTTATTCACATAAAAAGGAGGGTTTACTCCAGAAATGAGTCACAAATGCAGTTTTTTGTGAGATCGCAGAGGGCTATATCATAATGTGTTTTGGTTAAAGTAGTCAGCCAAATGATCTTTGACCTGATTAAATATTGAACTCCTTGGGAATTTGGGGTTCACAGAGCCTTTTGATATTTGAATGATCCCTTTTCCTACAAAACCTAGTAATGTCGCTGTTTTAAATTTATCCTTAACCACTGTTTATAATTAGGAGTTTCTTTATCTGTTGGCTATACAGGGACCAATCATTTGCCTCTCTGATGCAAAATTCTGCTATTGCCAGTTGCATTTTAGTAAATTATCCAAGTAGAAAAAATAATTTTTTTTTCATAAGCTATTCATTCCAAAAATTCAACTAATTTGACTTCAACCTATTCAGCTGTTTGTTTATGACTGTGATTATGCCAACTGCTGGTGCCTTACACCCAGGGGTCATGTACAACAATTGCTGTGTCAAGTGGCATTCTATTGTCCTCTGGATTGCATAAAACAATAAAAAGAAATATTCAAAATATTATGAAAATGACATGGCAAGTAATGTAATATGTTTTATTTACAGAGGGTTATACTTGATGATAATTTACTATTAGTAATGTTATACATTATAATTTATACACATTATATACATACACTATAAACAACATTATGGACCTGAAGGCTTACAAAAATAATAATATAGATCAATATGACCTGTTTGCGAGTCTCAAGTTTACTTTGGCATGTCCGGAGGTAAACTTCATAAAACTATAGATAAAGGAGAGGTGACTGGAGCACCCATAGAATGGCACATCTGCATACCTGGAGCTTCACCTAGCAAGTGTTTGACTCTTGGATTTTCCACATTCACTCCCAGTGTTGTATAATCTCTCCGGGTTGGCTACCCACTGCACATGTGGTTGTCCATCATGAGTTCACATTCCAATGCATTATTTCTGTATATGTTCTCATTGTCATCATTTTGATCAAGAACTACATTCCATAGTTGCAGTAGCTTTTTTACTTTAACTTAGATGTTTGTCTTTGCTATTAGTAATTACTTATTAGTATAGCTAATCTTTATTCTCGAATTTACTTTCTTTTAATTAATCTAATTAATAAATCTAAATACTTTTGGCATACATGCACATATATTTACTTTTACACATATAATATCATTTTAATAAATATTACTTTTATTTACATATGTATATAAATATACACACTTAACAGGTTGCAAAAGGAAAGACAGTCAATTATTAATGGATAAATAACTGCCACCCTTCATGTAAACAGAAATTTTTTTTTTTTTTAAAAAGATTGAAATTTTAGAAGTATTCTTTTTATATAGTTTTATACATTACTTTGTGTTTCTTTTTGATATTGCAGTCTTTTTAGGAGAATTATACATTATAATTTATTTTATTAAACAGAATTTGTATGTAAGTATTAAATCACACTTTCTCTACTTAGAAGTTAAGATTTTAATTATTATTACATCTGGGTCTCATTTTATGCAGTAGATAGTTCCTCAGAAAATGCGCACAAAAGAAATCGCACAAAAATAGACATAACTTACCTTGAAAATGGGGGATACGGACTGTAATTTTCCAAAAATCGCATAAAAGCAAAGCAACAACGTAAAATTACTTTAAAATTCGCATAAAAAAAATAAGAAAACAAAATATGACTAATAAAAAATTGATACAAGACAAACTTTTTTTACTTTTTTTATTAACTACAGTATTTAATTTTATTCAAAACAATATATTTTTATGCGTAATTTACATTTTTTTCATACATGTGCAGTATTTTAATTATTATCGCTAATTGAGACATCAGATTCGTCATGATGTGATATGATGTGAGGTACTGTAGCTTCTCCTTAAATGAAGTCAAGGGGAAATACAATTAAAATGTTTTCCAATCGCTATTGATCCTTCCCATTTCGCTATGCGATCTAAAATTGAAATTTTTGTTTCCAAAGAAATTCATTTTCTTGGATGTTTTTTTTTCTCTTCGTTAGAGTAAACTAAAAGTTTAAAATTTAAGAACTTAGACATATGATAATAAAAAGACACTGACTCACCACTGTTGGGCAAAATTTAATTAAAACTAACAATTAAAAATTAAATTCTTATTTTTGTCTTTAATTTTTTAATTTTCAATTCCGTTTAAAAATCAAATTTCATCGTTTCACATCAAATTAATTTCAGATCACGTTACATAATTTTTAAATTGTTAATTACAATTAAAAATCAGATTTTAATTGTCAAATTTAATTGTGCCCACCACTGTTACTCACCTTTTAAAAATAAACTTGCAGACACTAAATGATTAATTGATTACGTACTCATTTTATGAAAAGCAAAAATTGAACGTGATTGAAAATGCAAAAACAACAACAAACAGTATTTTTCATCTATAACGTTTGAACAGATTTAAATTATAGTCTTGTAAAATTTAATGTGTGTATAGAAAATGGGGAAATTCTGATTTTAAATGAATTATGAACTTCTTTATTACATAAAATCTATTACAGTACTATTATAAAGCACTGAAAATATTGAAATTATTAGATGAAAGTCGAACTCTGATAATGGATATTACTTTAAATATGATGTGAAAGCGCAAAATTTATAATATTTAAAGTAATAGCGCATTATCGGAGCTCCCACTCTGATCGAATAATTTTTAGCGCATAAAAGTAAACCGCATATAAAGATATTAAGAAAAATCATGAATCGCATAACTTCAAAATCGCATTAAATAAATCCGCATAAAACAAGACCTGGATGTATTGCTTTAAAACAACCATATTAATCAACAGTTAAATAAGCAATGTTATTTGTCAAAACATATTTACATTTTTTTTATTTATCTCAAAAGCTTTACATTTAGATAAAGTTTTATTTAAACGAATGCTCAATATAAGCCATAAGCAATAACATTACAAAGTTTAAATAATTATAAATAAAAATTCCTTTACTCAAATCCAAAATTAAATAATGTTTTAACCTTATATAAATAAACGAGACTTTACAATGCTATTTCAGATTAATTTGACAAAGTGAATAATAATAAAAAATAAAAATAAAACAGTAGTAAACATTTTCCCATACAATAGTGCTGCCATCTAGTGCAAACTCTTAGTAATCAATAAATGTTAGGAGATTGCACATTTGAATTCCCATCCAATATCCTCAGACTAGTTTCTAGTTTATGGTTTTCATCAATGGCAAGTCTTGGATCTGACAGCAGTGCCCTTGAATCATTGGAACTAATGCACTCCTCCAGCACACACCTTTTACCTTTTTGGCTAACTACAAAATTAGAAGCCAAAACTGAAAACACAAAATTGTTTTAAAGCAAGCTATTTGACTGTATGGTCATACAGATCTGAATCCAGGTAGCACTTACATATTTTGGTATTTTTGGTTTTTTAATGAACACAGTCAGCTCTATCCTTGGGCTATGATACCGAACCACTAAAACATCACATGATCACCATTTCTTTATGTTCTAGTAATTTACACCAATCCTAGCCAAAGGATAGAGGTGACTGTGGTTATTTGAAAAACCAAAGACACTAAAGTATATAGATGATAAATTGTATTTTGGTTTGCATGACTATTGAAGACATTTTTGTGTTTTCAATTTGGACTGAAAGCTTTGGTGAAAGGTGGGTGTTGAAGGAGTGCATTAAATCCAAAGATCCAAGGCTCCTCTCTGAAAAATCCCATAACTAGAAACTAATCTGAGGATATTAAATGAAAAGGCATTGGATGCAGATTAAAATAGTCTAGCATCTATTGATTACTAGAGCTTATTATGTTATGTGGACTATTGGGTGGGCATTAACAGCTTGGGTAAGCATTAAAAAAGGGTGATCATGTGATGTTAAAAAATAAATACTACAATTTTTTTAAAAATAGAATATATGATAGACATTGGAAACTGTTGAAGTAAAGATAAACAACTATTATAAAAATTGTAAAAAGATTTGGAAATAAGATAGTGATGGGACAAAACAATTTCCCTTGCCTATGAAGCATTCAACATAAGTTACTTTTAAAGTAAGAAATCTCAGTTAAGCTAAACAATTTTTTAATAGAAATGAAGATAACCTACACTGATTGAATTCAGCTGTGTTTTCTACAAAACAGATAATGATTTTAGAAGTGGATAAATTTTAAGGGCTTTTGAAGTAGACCCCAGATAAAACAATATTAAGGTAGTTTCATATTTTCTTAGATATTAGTTTATATTACTTTGTAAAGTTATTATTCATTAGTTAGATATATATTGGAAGATTCTAGTAGCAGTAAGATGTGATCATTATTGGCCTGAAAATAACTATCAGGATGCATTAACAATTCTTAATAACTTTTATAATGAGTTCAAGAAATGCCAAGCTAGACTTCAAATTAGATGTGAAAAGTTTTATAAAAAACATAAGGAATTCCAATCTGAATGTAAAAAAATTTAAAGGTATATGTTGCCTGAACAGGCAGAAAATAAAGCTTTCTATTCCAAAATATCAACAGAGATTTTAGGTAAGAGACAAAAGTTCTATCAATCAACAGAAAGAGCTTCTCATTGTTATCAAAGACTGATGCCAAAGTGTGGATAAGAAATGTGGTACTGATATTACCCATTTATTGCAAAAGATGAAAGATTTTGTAGTCATGTTTGTGATAACAATGGAGTATGGCCTTGATGAGTGTCAGGAGAAAATTACTGAACTCAGTGAAAGGTTAGATAGTATAGAAACCAAGAAATTTCAGGTAGGTGGATTCAGGATTGATGCAACTGAAATTTAGACTATTATTATGACCCACAGTTTAGAGACTATTGAGAGGAAGATGATTGAAGTAGGTAAGGATTGGGAAAATGCAAGTCTGAGATGGGAATGTGTCTATCTTGAGTGTTCAAATTAAATATTTAAAGCAGGTTATGAGTGAAAAGATGAGTGAAAAGATAACTATCATAATATTGGAAAAGTTGGCTGATTTACATGTTAGTGCAGCCAAAGTCATGAATTCGTAGGATGTCTGTTTTCAATGTGGAATAAAGACAACAATTAAAGAGTGGGTTTAATTCATAATAAGAATCTATTATGATGCATGGATAGTATCATTTTGCCCCAATTTGAGGAAATTAGCCAGAGATGTTAGCTGAAGGATACACACAGCAACAGTTCATTTGTTTCAAAGTTCATAAGCTTAAGAGTGATGAAAATACACAGAAATATTTGAAAGGATTAGAAGAGTTATTTATATTAAGTAGTCTACATAAGCAGGAGAAACTAGCCATTACCTCTATTTCATAGGCCCCAAACCTACAGAGATTACAAGCATATCATTATGGATAATTTCTAGAATGAATACAAACAAGATGATGTGCAACAATATCATGCCATTAAGGGTAGCTACACTCAATTTTTTGAAAAGCAGGTTGCTAAGGTAAAAATTTCTGAATGCAACACCTCTATCAGAAACACAAAACATACAGATTATACAATAGAATCTGTCATTGTAAGTATAATAAACATTGATAGCTTCCAAATGGTCATACGGTAGAAGAGATAGCAGAAGTTTTAGACATGCTAGAGGCTAGGAATGTCTGAAAGAAATTATACGTAATGTCAGCTATCAAATAGCCAATATTACTTCTGAGCAGATTAGAATGTGCTAAGGGAATTTAATTTACCTGTGGATAGCACATCACCATTACTGAAGGAGACTGCAATATGTTAACTGTCCAATTGTTTAAAGAGTTAGTACTATGCAATCCAAAGATGATAATTAGTCACCTAGAAGATACCCCAACGAAGTTGCACTAAGCATGGTTATTAAGACACCTGGAGCTAGAATATAAATCCATTTGCTAAACTAGTAGAAACCTTGTGAGACTTTTTCTCACTGCAAGGGCCAGGGACTAATTTTGGAAGAAACAAATTAATTGTATAGATAAATTTTATAAATTTTACCCAGAAACAGTTCAAACCTGAACTATTTAAGGGTTGCCTTATCATAAATTATTGCCCTGAATTCAATACTATTTTCAAAGGTATTCCAGCCAAAGCATTATTCAGTACTGGTAATTATCATTTTGAAAATTTTATTCAATAAGAAAATTGATGAAACTCTTCCATTCTTACCTTGTGACTCAAAAAATTACAAATTATATTGGTTAATGGTATAAAGACAAAGTTAATTACACAGAAAATGTGGTATAATCTACAGCTGAATTCATTAATTAGAGAACATATGTACCTTATGCCATGGATTATCTGAAAATTAATTTTGGGGTTTGATTTTATAAACCAATTTATTAAACTGAGAGACTGCAAACTTCTCAAGTACTTATGACTATCAACAGCCAATCAGATTGTAAACACTGGGACAGAGAATTTAATAAGAAAAGGGTGGTTCCACCCTCTTTTTTACTTGTCTTTCTATATATCCAAGCCAGTCTAAAGTACTTAGATCTGAAGGTGTAAATCTTAAATATCTTCACACTCAACTTTACTGAGTTCAAATTACAAACAGACAGCGTGAAATCTTTCGATTTACTATGCAGTAATTTTTCAATGTTATAACAACACAACGTATGTAAATAATATTTATTTTATAAAGTGCAGACAGTATTGAAATTAAACTGAGAGACTGCAAACTTCTCAAGCACTTATGACTATCAATAGCCAATCAGATCGTAAACATTGTTGATAGTCATAAGCGCTTGAGAAGTTTGCAGTCTCTCAGTTTAATTTCAATAACCGTCTGCACTTTATAAAATAAATATTAAACCAATTTATATGCATTATAGACTATGCAAGTAAGCAAATAATATATTGGGGGAAGATGTGATTTAAGTCACCAGATTTTTTACCAACCAGTAGCCTAGTTTGAGACCAGGAGATTTTTATTGAATTCGTAGTTAAATTAAAGTTGGAAGAGTTTTGCCAATGATTATGTGAATTTAAATTTTTTTTTTCTAATTGGCCTGGAATTATTAAAGACTATATGCACCATATCCACTTGAATGACTATGTCCCATTTCATTGCAAATCTAATCCAGTACCTTATAAATATCTTTAAAACAGAAGAGGATTACATTAAAGCAGAAGAGGATGAATAAATCTCAGATAAAGACTGCTGGACAGTCAAAACTGTAAGGAAAATAAAGAAGTTTTTTAAGAAAATTTGTTTGCATTGAAGTGTATATGAAAGAAGTATTATAAGCAATATATATATGAACAAAGGTCAAATGTTGATTAAACCAGATGATTGAAAGGGCATTATAAGAAAATGCATCTCACAATAATCTGTTTAGATACCAGATTTAGGAAATTATGTTACAATCCTGGAACAAGATGTCCCTCCAACTATGCAGGAGTTATGAACTAAATTTGGGGGAAAATTTTTTTACTACAGTGGATCTAACCATCAGTTATTGACAGATATTTTTACATAATGATGACCAAAAGTACCGTGATTTTTTGCAGTGATCATTCTTATGTTTTTTAAGGAATGCCATTCAGCATGATAAATGGTGGTGTAGATTTAAGTCATTGTTTAGACCTGATTAAGAACCTCATAATGTATGTATGTAAATGATGATGATGTGACGGCCTCTGAAAATCGGGAAGAACACTTGCAACATTTGAGGATTTTCTTCACTGAATGTCATAAGTAAAACATAAAGATTAGCAAAAGACACATTGCTATAGGGGGAATAATTTTTTTTAGGACACAATAATATATCTATGATTCAGAACTTCCGTGCACCAGAAAATAAGAAATAGACTTTCTTTGATGTTTGTAAATTTTTCCATAGGTTTTACTGGCATTTTGTATATTACACTAAACATTTGTCACAGTTATTGTAGAAGGAGTGATAATGGAGATGGTCCGAAACATACTCAGATGAGTTTAAGGCTATTAAAATAAATTTTCTTAAAGAGATTGTTCTATCCTACTTTAATTTTGGTCAACTATTCTAAGTTCAAACTGTTAGTAATTGTTATGAGTTCATTGTTTCCATTAGATGTACTGCAGAACCCACAAGTCTTGTATTTTTGATCAGGCTATTGAAAACAAACTGAACTATGGCTATGTGGGCTTTTCAAAAAGTGGGCCGATTTCTGTTTACTTCTCAAATCATTATAATGACTGCCCATAAAAGCTTAAAATTGCTAAACAATAGTTATTTGAATAATAAATGGTTGGTGCAAATGAGTCTATTTCTGCTATAGTTTAATTATAGCATCCAATATTGTAAGGGCAAAAACAACATAGGATGAATATATTTAGCAGAAATCCAGTTAAGTTAAAAACTCAGCACCCAAGCATATATGACTTCAGTCTCTGTGTTTATTGATAATTCCATAGGAAGATGATTTGATTATAAAATTATACACGTTAAAACTCAAATTATTGTAATTATAACTTTAAGATTATATTATATTGAGAAAAGATTTCTTACAGTTTGTTTTATTTTATGTGCTTAGCTGCCTTTTGACTTCTACTAGACATAGCATAAATTATAAATTAGGAGTGGGTGTATATATATTGTTATTGCTCATTTACATAAAATTTAAATATCAACTTAAATTAGGGGGAGGGGCATACATGATTCTTTTTTATTTTTGGAATTTTTAATCACTTAATATGTGCCATGCCTACAGATGATCGCATGAAAGAATGATTAGTTATTGAAAAATGTTCAAAAAATATTGAGTGTGTATAACAACATTTATACACAGACTCCTAATTTACAATTTATGCTATGTCTATGATATGCAGAAATAGAAAATCGGCTAAACACATAAAGCTTTTCTCAATAAAGTAATCATGTAGTTATAATTACAGGAAAATGATTTATAAAACTTAACTGCCATTCAGTTTGAAGGTTCAAAGTTAAATTCTATTATTCTGTATTTATCAGGTGAGTTAGAACCTGAAAATGCCACTTGTTATATTGTTTCCAAAATGTTACACCTATTATTGCAAGGGCTGTTAATGTATAAAGTTATGAAGCATGATGATGAATCATGGAGAGTAATTATTCTCACTCATTTGAGAGGGGTGTTAGTTTATTATGTACACTATTTGTATGCATTGCTACTGGACTGGCATGTATGCTATTATCTTAAGGCAATTAAAATCATATGAAATTTGTCTGACTGATCTTATGTTGGTAAACTACAGCCAATTTTGCCTAAAGAACCAAATGAAATGTTACAATAGATTTTTGTGGACCTCTTCCATCTTTTTGTTAATGTAAATTTTTGCTTGTAGCACATGATATTCTGTATATCTAGTACAAAATTCCAACAAACAGTTCTGATAATTAGAGAGGTCTGGGATCTTGCCTGATAATACCACTGCCTTCATGCCATTTGAATGGAAGAATTGGTGAAAATTTCAAGGTATAAAACATTTCCACATGAAATTCTCAGTCAAAGTCATGTTAAAATGTTGAGAGAACTAGATATTTATTCAGAATATATTTAAAAGGTAATAATGAAAATTGGGTAGAATCGCTGTTGGTTAGAGCATTACCTTAATATTCAATACTCAAGAGATTCGAATCCCATGCTAGTACTGTCAGTGGTTAGGCCAGCAACACCTGAAAAAGAGGGGAGAATAATACCTCTTGAAATGTTGTGCCTATACTAATCTGTTTGATGTGCTATTATTAATAATTGAAGGTATTTAGAATATTTAAATAAAGTTAACTTTTTCTAAAGACATTCAATACTCATATTAGATGATGGAAATAGTCTAATATAAAAATATAAATGTGTATTTGTTGATTAATTACTGAAGGTTAAATGTATGGTTTTGGCATAGAGTCAGTTTTGTAAATTATTACTGCTAATGCTGATACTGAAAATAAACAAGAAGTCATGTGATACTTTAAAGTCATGTGATACTTTAAAAGTCATGTGATATTTTATTTGGTATATATCATTCTTATCAAAAAAAATTTGTTTGGATAAAGATAACTGATCAAATTATAAAATTTTCATATTCTTTTTTTTGGAAATATGTTATCAATGGAAGTTGGATTTATCATGGAATCTTTTATTGTCTCTTTTTATTGCTAATAATTATATGACTATGCTTGTTTGCAAATTTTATTTTTACTAGGTCACGCTCAACCAAAAACAACAAATTGTAGATCTTTTTAATTTTACATTTTTATCAAAAAATAATCAAAGCATATATAACCCTTTTCTTCATTTCTAAGTTTACTTTGCTTTTATCTTTTAATATCTTTTGATCTTTGTAAAATACCCTTCCCCCCTTATTTATATTGTTCTAGATTTTATACATAATAAATTCTTATAGTTTTTCTTATTCATAACATAAATGTACTCACACTTTTTTATTATTTACATACCTTTGAGGTTATATATATATAGCTTTACATTTTGGTATGTTTTACTGCCTACTTATCATCTCTTGTTTTCATTTTATCATATTTACATCAGATTACTACTTATTATTTATAGACATTTTTTTGTTTATATTTTTTTTAATTTTGATTAGAATCTGTTATATCTTTTTTGGAAAATGATATAGATAATATATATTATATAACTTCTTTTACTATATTGAATAGTTGCAATATAATAGATTTTGAGAATTTATATTTTAAAATAGTCTAAATTCTTTAGCATATACTCTACAATAAATATAAATAAGATATTAAATCAAACATAATTTAGAAGGTAACAGATAAAAAAGAAAACTGATGTAGATTCTTACAAACAGTCAATAAAGAAATAAACTTGAACTTATAGAATTTCAAAATAGGAGAGACGTAGCTACAACAGTTTGTTTTTCAAATCAATTTTAAATTTGTAGTTACATGCCAATAATCTAACATTTTTGTTGCCAAATTTTTCTGAATCAGGAATTTTGTTATAATTTAACAATATTTTATTATTTCTCATTATAAATCTTCTCATGTCTTTAGCTTACTTATAAGGTTCTGGAAATATGAAAAAAATATTTTATTCGGGTATGATTTCTGTATACTTTATTTTTAAATAATCAGAAATAATAATAATGATTTTTCCTTTTTCTTTTACTCTAAACGCATTTGCAAAGTCACCAGATTTTTTACCACTCCAAGCCATTCTATCTTTTCTAAAAACATTTTCACTTTACTAAATATTTAATATAGGGTATATGAGCATAGACTTTCACACCACCCACCTCTCTCCACTGTATCTAATAACACTGATACACCTAAACACATATATGCTGAAAAAGATAAATAATCACCAATATACGTATTTCATGCTAAACCAGCAATCATCAGTTGGTCCAGACTATCATCTTTACACACATATATAGTATAAGTGCTCAGATATATATTAAGATAGACTATCCTCATAGTTTAATGGACAGGCTTCAATCCACTCCACACTCCAACTCTTCAACTATCCATCCAATTGAAAATCTGATGATGGAATGCTCAAAGGCCACCCTGAGGCCAAGATTATTGTCACACCCATGTTGACCTAAGGTCAATCTGAACCCCACATGTACAGGACATAATCCATTTAATACATATGCAAGGATGGGCAGACATCTCTATAATGTAATAACTGAAACACAGGCTTGTTATATACCTGTGGCTATATATATGTAATATAGGGTATATGAGCACAGACTTTCACACCACCCACCTCTCTCCACTCTATCTAATAACACTGATACACCTAAACACATATATGCTGAAAAGATAAATAATCACCAATATACGTATTTCATGCTAAACCAGCAATCATCAGTTGGTCCAGACTATCATCTTTACATATATATTACATATATATAGCAACAGGTATATAACAAGCCTGTGTTTCAGTTATTACATTATAGAGATGTCTGCCCATCCTTGCATATGTATTAAATGGATTATGTCCTGTACATGTGGGGTTCAGATTGACCTTAGGTCAACATGGGTGTGACAATAATCTCGACCTCAGGGTGGCCTTTGAGCATTCCATCATCAGATTTTCAATTGGATGGATAGTTGAAGAGTTGGAGTGTGGAGTGGATTGAAGCCTGTCCATTAAACTATGAGGATAGTCTTAATATATATCTGAGCACTTATACTATATATGTGTGTAAAGATGATAGTCTGGACCAACTGATGATTGCTGGTTTAGCATGAAATACGTATATTGGTGATTATTTATCTTTTCAGCATATATGTGTTTAGGTGTATCAGTGTTATTAGATAGAGTGGAGAGAGATGGGTGGTGTGAAAGTCTGTGCTCATATACCCTATATTACACATATATAGCCACAGGTATATAACAAGCCTGTGTTTCAGTTTTTACTAAATATTATAAATTTATCTAACGCACATTGATTACGTAAGTAATATTTACTAAGGCAATAAACGCGAGTAATAATGTGTAATAGGAATTGTGGACTTACTCAGTGAAGTATTGAATAGCTTCACGCTCTCAGATCTAACCGCTTCAGCTTCACCTATTTATATAGAAAGTAGGTTGAAGTAAAGAAGGGTTCTCCTCTTTTCTTCCAAAGCGTAAGCTTGTGGTTAAGACCTGTAGAGGTCCCTACCTTCGCATTTTCAAGCGCACATAGTTTGAGGTTTATTGCGTTAGTAAATATTATTTATTATATATTAATTTATTTGCAATAACCTTTATTAGTATTTTTTAATGTCTGTATTTAAGATTAAAGACCCTAAAATAAGAAATCTGATTAACAATTATCATTAATATACTTCCTCTATGGGGTTTGGATCAAGTTGTGAGGGCAGCAAGTTTGACATTTATTAGCAAAATTATAGTAATTTGTTATATATATACACTAAACAATAATAAAAAATGTGTAAGAGATTGTGATTTGGATCAACTGATGAATTTTGGATCAGCACAAAATGTGCATCTTGGGAATTATACATCTTTTTCACATTTAGTCATACATTAAGATTACATCTCTCCACAAAATGTTAAAAGTGGATAGAAACCAGTCCCTACCTTATGTGAGATTGGTGTAATGAAATATACACTACGGAAATATCATTAATAAATCTGGTAGTTGTTAAAATTGTAATAATCTTCATTATTTTGTCTAGATGGTAAAAATAGTACAAGCTGTTGAATTATAAATACGTTACATACACTATATTCTTAAAATAGACAAGTCAAATATGGAATACTTTTTTCATTTTTTTTTTTAAGATGAGTTATGCATAAATGAGGAAAAACTTGATAAAATAATTTATAGCACTTCTTATCATGTGACTGGGTTTACAGCTAAGTCATTTTGCTTACTGGGAAATTTAACCTTGGTAATAAAATACAAGAAGCAAATTAAACAATCCTTGAATAAATGATCCATTTGCAGACAGATCATTAAAAATTTATACTCCATTATTATAATAAAAGTATAAACAAAACAAAACTGATTATAATTAATGATTTTCTATTATTTTTTTTCTAAATAAATAAATTTTTAATTTTTAAAAAAATTAAAGTGTAACTAATATGAACATTGTAATTATAGTAATTCATTATTTTAGTAGTGCAATATATATATATATGTACTGTATTTTAAAAACAAAACTAAGAAAAATGAATTACTTCCTATCAAAAATGTTAAAGAAATTGTTATAATAAAAAACTTTTTTTTTTCAATTTCAAATTGTCTTTTCATCATTTTGGTTTACAAAGACAAAAGTCGTCAAGCGTTGATGGCAGAGTGGTTAGCACAGCTGGCAGTTGTCCCGGGTTCGCTTCCTGGATAATGCTTTGACACATGAAAAAAAAAAAAAAAGACAAGAGTCCTAAAGATATGTATGGTATCTCATGGTATAATCAAATTTTTAATGTTATAAAATGAAGTTCATGGTGATATATAATAGGTATACATAAGAAAGTTTGTTAAAACTGAAATGAGGGAAGAGGAAGGAGGGAGAGTTCTCTAAATTTAAATTTATTAGAATGTTTCATTGAACCATCTAGAATTAACTGAAAGTGTGTTTTTATCTGCTTTGTTTTACATTTGTTTTCATAATTATTGTTTGAATTGACTGAAGAACTACAAGAATAAAATAATAAACCTGGTAGTTGTGAAAATTCTAATAATCCCTTCTTATTTTATCGAGATGGTAACGGTGATTATACATAAATGAGAATACTATATATTAATATTATTATGTGAACTTATTATGAACAATTGAACGTAACATTTTTTCTGTGTTGTTTAGTAACTTAGTAATCATGTAGTATAGTCTTTAATAAATGAAAGAATCTCATTTAAATATCAAATATAGATTTCTAAGTTTAGAAGCAATGTGAAAATTATTACTCAAATTATGAAGATGTAACGCAAATTCTAAATGAGATTGATCATTTTATGAGTATAGGGACTTGTGATTAATGCTAGACAATTTGATTGTAATGCACATACCTTGATCAAAATATATAAAAAGACAATATCTATGTAATTTGAACATTCCACTCTCATAGTATTCATAATGTAGCAGATTTACTATTAATAAAGACAAAATCCCACAAGTAGACCAGATGACTAAGTAAAACTAATGGTAGGCAATCTGCAAGGTAGCACCAAAGGAGGGCAGTTCATGATTATTTAGGGATGTCCAGTAATGTATATATTTTCTTCTTTTTTTATTTTCCTACGACTATATATAATGTATTGAATTTTCTGATAAAATTTTAAAGCCATTTTGAAAATATTTGAATTATTAATATGCATTCTTTATTTTACATATATATTGTTTTTTATATTTCATTTCTTATTTCATTTTGTTTTCTTATTTCAGATTTGTTTTATATATAGACCTTTTTAATTATTTTTAATATATGCACTTATTATATAGAAGCTTTAAAGCATATTGCAGATTAGTGTATCTTTTTAAATGCAACTAGTTCTTATTCTGCAGGAAAAGCTATTTCATATCTTCTCCAATTTCATCTTTACATTTGAGAAACAAATTAAAAATTAATATTAAAAGGAAAAAAAAAAAGAGTCATATATCACATGACCACATTTCTTTTTTTAAGCTTGTAAAATGTAGACAAAGAGCTTTGCTAATTGCTCAACAAGCTTTGTGATAAATGCTAACCAAGAGAAAGCATTTAAAATATCTCTATCAGAAACCACACCCAATTCCCTGACAAATGGTTTCATGCTTTGGCACTCCTCAGAGAGGTTCTAGAATAGTTTCAGACACTAGATCTAAAAAGCCAATACAAAGCCAGAATTTATCGAAGAGTTAACCATTGAGTAGAAAATCTGAAATTTTCAGACATTTAAATGTCATCAAACCCAGCAATCTAACTCAAATACCTATATGGGGCTAAGAGATATTCAGCCAAGGCATATATTAGTAGTCTTAGCAATATAACATCACTTAAGACTAAAAGCAAAGACTATAAATAGTCAATAAAAAATAAAAATGTCATATATCACGACACTATTTATTTGTTAAAATTATTTTACACCAAGAAAAACATAAATTTTAACAAATATAAAAGACACCTTTAATATTAAGAAAGAACCTTGAAATTTTCATATCTGCCAATCTTTATTATTTTTTATGAGTTAAAATTTATTTAAATAACATTTAGTATTTAATCTTGAATATAGATATTTTAAAAATATTAATAAACACAAATATTAGATAAATTAATATACACACATTTTAAAATAAAATAAATAAATAGTTTGTGATTGTCGTGATTCTATTTTGTATTTTTTTAAAGAATTTATTAATTGTTCTACATAATTTATGATCTTCAATTTTTCTTAGAAAATTATAACTGAAACTTTAAGTATTAACTTATTTTTATGAAAAAGATAAAAGTAAGTGGAGAGCTAAAATCTAAATAAGTAAATATAAAGTTTGCTATAAAAAAGGAAGGAAAAAACAATAATAGGAAATTTGCATTTTTTTAAAATTGTAGTAATATAAAAATAAATGTTTAATATGTTATACAGAATGAATTATAAATTTATATCCAATAAATATTAAAATTTTTATGTCGTGTTTAAATTTATAACAATATTTTAAAGACTAAAAAATTTATATTGAAGAAAAAAATAAGATGTGTCTTAATCTGGAAATATTAATTACCATTGGCATCATTTTTAATCATTATTGATAAAGGTCTCTCCGAGATTAATTCAGTATATCTTTTATCTAACCTCTCTTCTCCACATCAGCACAGTATTTCATTGTTTTATCCATCCATATCATATGTGGTCTTTTTTTAATCTTTTATAATCTCTTGGAATCCCAGTTTAAGATTTCAATTGTCCATTTATTGTCATTTCTTCTAGCAATATGTCCAGTCCAATTACATCTCTGTCTCTTAATTTTTTCAGTGATGTCAATAATACTTGCTTGTTTTCTGACCCATGTATTTCATTTTCAGTTTTTTTATCACTCCTAATATACATCTCTCCATACTTTATTGAGTAATCTGATGTCTTTCTATTGCTGTTCTGGATTGATAAAACAAATAGACATATTCCTTTTCAATATTAAGTTATTTCTACTGAAAACCATCCATCCATGTGTAATTATATGATTAATTTCATTCATTATTTTTCTATCTGTATTAATAATCTGACCAAAGTAATTATAGTTTCAGTTATAATTTTCTAAGAAAAATTGAAGATCATAAATTATGTAGAACAATTAATAAATTCTTTAAAAAAATACAAAATAGAATCACGACAATCACAAACTATTTATTTATTTTATTTTAAAGTGTGTGTGTATTAATTTATCTAATATTTGTGTTTATTAATATTTTTAAAATATCTATATTCAAGATTAAATACTAAATGCTATTTAAATAAATTTTAACTCATAAAAAATAATAAAGATTGGCAGATATGAAAATTTCAAGGTTCTTTCTTAATATTAAAAGAGTCTTTTATATTTGTTAAAATTTATGTTTTTCTTGATGTGAAATAATTTTAACAAATAAATGGTATCATGTGATATATGACTTTTTTATTTTTTATTGACTATTTATAGTCTTTGCTTTAAGACTACTAATATATGGTTTGGCTGAAGATCTCTCAGGCCTATATAGCTATTTGAGTTAGATAGCTGGGTTTGAAGACATTTAAGTGTCTGAAAATTTCAGATTTTCTACTCAATGGTTAATTCTTAAATAAATGCTGGCTTTGTGTTTGTATTTTTAGATCTAGTGTCTGAAACTATTCTAGCACCTGAAATCATTGGTCTCAGGGGATTGGGTGTGGTTTCTGATAGAGATATTTTAAATGCTTTCTCTTGATTAACATTTATCACAAAGTTTGTCAAGCCTTTGTTTACATTTTACAAGCTTAAAAAAAGAAATGGGGTCATGTGATATATGACTCTTTTTTTTTTTTTTTACTTTTAGATTCTTCATATGTCATAGCACTGTCCGGGACGCGAACCCACAACTGTCTGCAACCAAATACTTGCTTGCAGGGCGGCCGCGGTGACCTCTCGGCTAACAGCACTTGACTTTTTTTTTTTTTTACTTTTAATATTAATTTTTAATTTGTTTCTCAAATGTAAAGATGAAATTGGAGAAGATATGAAATAGCTTTTCCTGCTGAATAAGAACTAGTTGCATTTAAAAAGATACACTAATCTGCAATATGTTTTAAAGCTTCTATATAATAAGTGCATATATTAAAGATAATTAAAAAGGTCTGTATATAATTGATAAAACAAAATGTGAATACTCAATTTAAAAAAATACAAAAAAAGTGACCAAGAAAAAAAAAAAAACTCATTCAGAAAATGAACTTTGAAAGCAAAAGTTATGTTTGATTATAATTTTATAAAAATTAGTAGGTTGGAAAAATCATGTAATTATTTTTTTCAATTGCCATTTTATTTTTAATATTTATAAACACATAAATATTCTATTTGAGGAAATAGTTTAATCTTATGTTTGAAGTTAAGATATTGTTCAGAACAAAACAAGTATAAAGATACTGACCTTTCAAGCGTTGGTAGCCGAGAGATCAGCGCAGCAGCCTTGTAAGCAAGCAATTGCTTGCAGATATTTTGTCACGGGTTCGTTTCCCTGCCGATGCTTTGACATATAGGAAAAAAAAAGATACTGACCTTAAAATAAAATGTTAAATTAAAGAGATAACATTATTTTTTTAAACTATCAATTTTTATGTTCTTGATTATTATATTTTAGTATATTATTGGTTAATTTTCTGCTGAAAACTATGATTAGCCTATGACACAACATTGGTCATTGGTTTGACATTATTATTCTTTTAACACAATATTTAGAACTACGTGATAAATATAAGTTTTGACATTTAGAATAAACCATAAAATAATAAAACTTTTTACATCATCAAAATGTCTGTAAGAAAATTTTGAAAATCTGAATTTTGAAGTTATATTTACCTAGTTAAACTGTTTGTATAAGAAAAAAAGTAATGGAAAATACAAATCAGATTGCATAATTATGATATTAGTATTCAATTCACTATTATTAAGGGAAGAATATAAGATTACTAAAATGTTTTTTTTTTTAATTCATAAAACAATAAATCATTGATTTGAATATTTAAAACCAAAACAGGTTTACAATAACGAGTTGAAACTGTTTGTCTAAAATATTTTTTTATTTGGGAAAATATACCAGTTTATATGCTATATTTTTAATTATATTTTATTTAATATAAGATTTTAAGCAAATAAATATAAACAGAATGCAAATATTTATCAACATTAGAGGAATTATCATCTGAAGGTAAGTCTATTTCTTATTTTCACTTTTTGAAGCAAAATTGGGGGAAAAACTATGATTTTTAGAGGAACAGAGTGGAAAAAAAATACTTCAAAGTTATTATTTAAATATATATATATATACTGATTTATATTATTTTTAGTGCATAAATATACACAAATTCCTTATTTATTTACAATTTAATAACACTTCATTGTAAGTGCTAGACAGATTATATATGAAAGCAAAATTATTTCCAAGATTTATCAAATTAAATAAGTTATCTTTAATTAATTACATTGGAAATTAATTCTATTTGAACTGTCTGCTTAAAAACTAGCCTCCAAGCAATAAATGTATTAAATAGATTGTTTTATGATAAAATGTTAAATAATCTATATATAATTGTTATACCCTTATATAATATATATATAATTAGTTTATTCTATCTTCATATTGTTCGTGGTACATTTTATTCAGACTTTATCATTTGGTAGATTAACGCTATATTTTCTCAAAAAGTAATGATAATCAAAATTGCCTTAAGGTAAAAATTGTAGACCAATAGAAAAACGATTTAAATTAATACAAGTGCTTATATATATATATTAACACTCTCATAAGCAATTAAATCTAAATATAACTATAACTATCTATAGCTTTGAAAATGAAGGCATCATTCCTTCGAAAGCGTTAAGTATAAATAAATAGAATAATATAAATAAATATATATTGAGTTTTAGTGTGGAGATATTACCGTAAAATATCTTATCTTATAACTATTTATATTTAAATATAAATATGATAGCTTACATCAAATGTTTAAAACATACTACATGAAATAATAACAGACTTAAAACAGAGGCAAAACTCTCCATATAGTAGTGCAGGCCAGAGTAATCAATTGATGCAAGAATGGTGATCATGTCAAGCGTTGGTGGCCGAGTGGTCAGCACAGCTCCCGGCCGATGCTTTGACACATGAGGAAAAAAAAAAGAATGGTGATTATGTGATGTTTAGTGGTCAGACTTAAAACAATGTATTTTTTATGAACACCCTCAATAAACAAAACAAATAAAATATTATTTACATTTAACTTGAATTACAAAGAAAAAAACATCATTTATCAACAGAAAAATATTTTTTAAATAATAAATTAGATAAGCATATATATATATGTATGTACCAGATATGCTATATATCAAATATTGTCAGTTTTAATATATTTTATGGCTGAAATATAAAACAGCATTTAAATAAACCACTGCATATCAAAGACTTCTCCAACAACTCTCGAAATCAAAATAGCAAAGAAGGCAATACTCACCAGGCTTTCTGACTGCTGAGTAATGAAGATTTAATATATATATATTATAACGATACAAAAGAAAGTGAAGATCGAATCTTACCGTAATCTGCACTACAAGGGCGCCATCTAGGCATTTGAACCTAGAAAATTTATAAAGTAGGCAGATATGCGCTGTTAAAATTCCACTTTATTTAAATATTTAGACCGTTAGCCCAATGTCACTAGCTCAGTGGAGATGCGGAGATAATAATCTATATCTTTAATTTCTATCTTAAATATAAAAAACTAAAAGCCACTTCCAGTAATTAATACACAAACAATATCTATTTACGCACATATATAATCATTTTAAATTTGAGGAATAAATTTATTGTTTTAGATTTTAATATTCATTTTTAATTTACATTTAAATAGATTGCAATGAGTTTAATATTTTATTTAGAGGGTCGAGTATGAATAGACTACATAGATCTGCATTTGAAAAGAAAATATTCTATCCCTTATTTAACCTTAGGCCAAAAGTTCGCAGTCAAACCGGTGTCAATCCATCTGATACATTAATGCATTCTATGTAGCATGAAAATACAACAGCACAAAATATACAATACTGTCAGGAATGGACATCTGAACAGTATAGTTAGAGAAGACATTGACTCTTGTCCCATACAGGAATGTTACATCTGTATGGCAAGAAGAACAATAAAATAAAAACTCCATAGGAAGGGACCGTGGTCCTTTTTGCCGACATACAATCCCATCCATAGGCAAAAGGGTTTGTGCAGTGTATACAGGGATTCTGCACATAGCGAATCTCATACTACATCTACTAATTACACCAATATATCCAATCCATTGACCTAATTCAACTATGAAACGAATAACCTAAGATTACCCTCCCTTAATATAACTTTACAAAACTATATAGCCATTCATGCCTGACTTAAATTTAACATTTAGATACATTCACACAGATGAATTTTATAAAATTTGTTTTATAATGTTGAGTATAGATCAGCTGCATAGATTCCACAGTTAAAAACATTCCAAAATAAACATAACCGATCAAAATACAAAGTCATCGATAACATCAATTGCAGAGGGAATACAAGAAACCCAATGGCATTCATCATAAGATGCTGCATTGACATCAATGACCTATATATTCTAATCGAATATGAAAACCATAACATAATTAACTGCTAACGAATCCATGCAACGTCCATACCCAACTTAAATTTCATCATTTAAAATTTAAACAATAAATATTAATACAAATAAAAATAATAAAATGGAAATGATTTTAGCAAACTTAACTATATAAATTTAAACATCAATTATTAATTTGGAAATCAAATAAGAGTTCATTTTAAAATTTAGATTAGCTGAATCTTTTAAAAAAACAATGACAAAAGTTCTTAATTACTTTTTTTTTGTTAATTTGTAAAGTTCATAGCTCACGGTAGAAGAGTCCAGGGTCCTGTTTTTAATTCCCACGACATCTCCATTGGAAGACCGATCTAATGTTCTAAAGGTGGTATCAGCTGTTTCCGTTCTGGTATCACAGTCTTTTCATTTTTTTTTAAATAGAGAGAGAGCGATATGTGCATCCTATCACCCTTCTCACAAAATCAAGCTGGAAACTGACTGGAACTCAATATTTTTCTTTTTATAGTAAATCTCCAGATTGAACGAACAAAGACGTTACTAATCCAAATTTTCATTAAGGTCCAAGAGGCTTGGTACTTCCATTGGTCAATCTAAATTCTCTTTATTCTCTTATCTATTTTTCATCAGACTTTTTAATTATACAAGAGGCCCAAGGGCTAGCTTGCTTTTCAATTAATTTATAAAATGATCATTTCCATTTACAAAAATATTTTATCTTTAAATCTTATACTTTTTTATAACAAAGTACATTCAAATACTCTTATTTATTAAAAAAAAAAAATTTTTAAAATTTTGCATCTGTGCGAATATATATACGTTTACAACTCTTTAATTTTTTTAGATTTTTAATAAATTTATTTTTATTTGCGAACTTAGTTTTTATTTTAAATTAATGTAATGGCATATTTATATATCATTACAATATATATATATATATATATATATATATTAATGGCATATTTATATATCATTACAATATATATATATATATATATATATATATATATATATTCTGGTTATCATTCATGTACTTAACAATTTTGGGTAGGTAACCAGTTTTGATTAGAGATCATTAAAGAAATATCCTAAGCTGTTGGAATTCAATTTTCATAAAGTATCAGCTTCTATAATTAGAGTTAATGTAACCTGTCATTCCAATCACTGATTAACAATATTAATATGTTGAATACTAATTTATAAGTTGTAATTCCATAAAGGTTAACTATTTTCTTTGATTATCTGAAATAAAATTTTAATTGTGATTATTTTAGTAATATCTATTTTACTGATAAAGATTTATAATTTGTTTGTATTTACTGGCCTATTCTCATACTACAATAAAGAGTTATGTTTTCATTTGGTATATTTTAGTTTACACTTGTTTTGGCTTGGTAATATAAGAAGGGTTTAATAATTTTTAATTCTATTTTCATATCATCATAATGATTATTTTTTGATAAATGAGCTTTCATAGCAAATTAAAATCCCCAAATAAAAAAGGCAAATGGGTAGAATGCTATAAATCATTTTTTGTCTGATTGCTAAATAAAGTTTTACATTCTTGTCCATACACAGGCATATAACTTTTTTTTAGGTAGGTAGTATGTAAACAGTTTAGTTAGTTATTCTATTAACAGTAAATGATATTTAGCTATCATTAGTTAGAAGTAAAGGTTCAGTTTAATCAGAATAGGCAGATAAGACTTTATAAATAGACTTAACTATAAGAACAAACAATATGTTTACAATATGAAACGGCCTTTCCCATTAGAGGGAAAGATATCATACCTACAAATGCTAAGCTAAAATATCTTTGTCTTTTTAAGTATTATTCTAATTTTCAGTTACGCTTAAATGAAACATATTTTACTAAACATCAAATATACCTAGATATCATTAGTGTTTGTGTTATAATAAGTCTATAATTACTTAACTCTAATTAAATATAAATCTAGTTAAAGTTTACCATTTTTTAGTTATTTAAGAATAGGGTATCAATATTTCCACAGGGTCTAACTAAATTTCATGGGAGATTACTGCATATTTCAGTACAAAATAAAAAAAAATCACAAAACATATCTTATTTATATTATTAACAATATACTCATTTCATAATATAATCAAAAGCACAAAATTGTTTGTATAGTTATATTATCTATCAAAGTGAAATTACAAATTGAAACCATTTATTACTAATATATGAAATAAGGTGCAGTCACTACCATTTTGGGAAAATTACTGATTAACCAATTGAAAAATTAATTATAAAATATTAAATGAATAAATATTAATTAAGTATAAAGTTAAAATTAAAAATTAAATAATAAAAGAAAAGCAAAAATAAAAATGAGTGGTAAAGAAAATGAGACAAGTAACTATTCTGAACGAACATGTTGGAACACCTGGACAAAAAAGATAAAACCGGGACAAATCCAGGAAAACCAGCATATATGGACACTCTATTTAAGAATCATCAGAAGCAAAACTAAATATATATTTTATCAGTATTTTTGGTGGTATATCTACAGTTTATTCTGCTACTATCAAAAATGACTTGATAAAACATAAATAATCTTAGTTTTAAATAATACATTCTCTGCATTTAAATAATTTGTCCAAAACTTACAACTTCTAAATATCATTTCTTTATTACTCATCTACATTTTTTTTCAATCAAACAAAGATTAGTCCTCAATTTTTGTTAAAATGATCTTACACCAATAATCAATATTTCCATTTTGTAAACAACTTCTTTTCATTTGTAAGTAATACATTCCTCTAGACTCTTCCTCCTTAGTTTTGCTTTCTTTATACAGTATATAACATCAAACCTCCACTCTTTTACACTTTTAGCAAAATATATTTATTAACTTTATAAATTTATAAAATACAATTGTATTTATGTAATGTTTAAAATTGTAGATCTGATGAAGACTGCAGGAAACAGTCGAAACTGTTATCAAATTAATAAATATATTTTGCTAAAAGTGTAAAAGAGTGGAGGTCTGATGTTATATAAGTAATACATTATATCAAACACCAAACAGTAATATATAATTTTAAGAAAATATTCCCATTTAGCAGGAATAATTAAACTTATGTTGCTGACTTCAATAGATTTAAATGTTCTGTCCTATCCAAGTCTACTATAGTTAGTGTGGAATATTTCTAGATAGACTTTTTTGTAAAATTAATGTTTTCCCATTATTGGGGGTTTGTAATAAATTTGAGTATTGGAAGTTACAGAATCGGACCACCATCTATGGACTTTGAGTTCCGGAGTTTGACATTTTATTGCTACACTAAATCATGCAGAGAAAAATTAATCTTAACATTTATTACTCAGGAGTTTATAAGAAGTTTGAGCATCGGAAGTTACAGAGGTGGAGCCACTGTCTATGCACCTTGAGGGATCTTAGCAACAAGAGAATATGCATGTAAATGGAAAACTATGGATGATTTAGTGTGCAAATTGTGTAAGGAAGGTATAGAAAATATTAGGCATCTGTTGATTGAATGTAAATGCTTGAAAGCAGAAAGAGTACAGATAATGAAGTTATGGGAGAATAGACATGAACAAAGTGACTATACAGAAAGTGAGTTATTAGTTTTTATGTTGGGTTTGCAAAGAGATAAGGGGGATTTAGATATAAAGGCCATAAAGTTGACAAGGATTATGTTGTGGAAATGGAATGGGGCAGAATATGGGAAGACTTAAGAGTAGGGAATGGAAAATAAAGTGGCTAACAGGTTTATCTGGGCATAATTGCTGAGATATTCTTGACTTCGTTTAAGGAGAAGCCAAATACATCGCATCGCATCGCTTCAAAGATTATGTTATGAAAATAGGATGGAACAGGATAGAGAAGAATATGAGAAAAACTTAGGGTAGGGAATGGAAAGGGAAGATAAGGTGGCTAACAGGTTTCTCTGGGCATAGTGGCTGAGAGATTCCTCACTCCGATAAAGAAGCCAGAGAGCATTGCATCGCATCACTTCAGCATCTTCTATTCGACATCTGAAACCATGCGGAACAGTTCACATACTGAATCTATTGTATTTGCATTTTTAATTTACTAATGCATTCTGATTTTTTATTTGCTAAATTAAAGAAATTGGTATAATTACTGGAAAAGTTCTGAATCTCCTGTCAATAAGATAAATGCTTGTAGACTTATAAACATTTTTTTTTGTTATATGTATATGTTTCAAGAATGTGTGGAGGCTATTAAGAACATCTATAAAAATATTTACAGAGCTGTACAAAGAGATTTATTAGATATTCACTGATGAGGTAATATTTCCTTGTATTACTTTTAAGGGAAAGTCTGTTTAATTATTATCAATAAAGAGAGCATAAAAGATGTGGCCTTGTAAAAGTGTAAAACGATAATATCATTTAAATTGAACATTTTAAAAGTATAAAAAGTAAACTTAAATGTCACAATCTGTTTTATTTTCAATTTCCAAATCATTTACTAATGTTTTAGCATTTTATTTTAATCTTTTTCAAGTGATTTTAATAATTATTACTCTTTTTATTTTATATCTTTTGGTTATATATGAGGTTATTTTCAGATAATTCTAATAACAGAGGAGTATATAATTGATAGCTTTTACTACAATGTTTGAATTTTATGCTTAGTTGGAGTGTTATTATGTAATTTTATTTTTAAAACACATAAGTAAATTTACTAGATAAGCTGGTTAAGTAATTTTAGTATATATTCACTTACATTTTACAATTACGTTCATTCTCATATATTTAGACCTATGTATGTATTATACATTTATCATGATAATAATAAATAATCATAACTCATAAATATCTATAATTGAAAAGAGGAAGTAACTACATTTGACTGAATTATTTAATGTCAAAACTCCCTAAAAAAGATAGCTTACATAACAACAGAACCTAAAGATAGAATGGAATCATTCTATTTTTTCATGTTTTTTGACATTACATAACTCAATGAGAGATAATTATTTCTTCTTATCATGATAATAGCAAATCCAATTTCTTCTCAATTATATTATGAGCTCAATTTTTAGTTTAACATTATTTTAATATTTTATTATGTATTAAAAATTTGTTTTCATTCCATTATTACCCTGAATAATTTTTTTTTTTTGTATTTACTTATTTCTGATGATATGATCTATTATAAATTTATACACTTTTAGTATGTGAATAAAATCTTTTTATATATATATATTATACCGGACAAAAGCTTTAGACTCGCATAAATTGACCGCCAGGGCGCCACTAGTCCGAAATTTGGAACTAGACATTTATTTTTAAGGGGTTACAGGATATGCGAATCGAATGCGCCGGACTAGCTCAATCAAGCAAATGAGATCTATGTTTTGTTCAGTGAGTTGGAAAGGTAGCAACAGAAAACAAAATCAACTAAGTAAAGGAATAAATAAATAATTTTATTAAAAGTATAATTAAATGAACATAAATCTAAATAATAAACTTTAAAGCACATTTAAAATATGTACTACACGTACATTCGCAAAATTAAACTAAAATATTTATATGGCTTTGAGAGCGATTTCCTGGGTGTGAAAGAGTGCAAAATACTGGCAGTAGCAGAAGTATTAGTAAGTATACAGTGATCTCATGTCAGACAAGGGACGTTAGCTTCCTGCTTATAACCCATAGTTAGGAAAAGAGACTTATGTCAAAACAGAAGAAATGCGAAGATAGCTTCCAAAACATTAATAATAATAAAAAGGGTGTTGAAAGTTATTACTTTCAATCGATTGACCTCCCTCTGAGTGAGACAGGCTAGGAGCTCACGATCTACCTATTGAGAGGGTTAAAACGATCGTACGTGCCCCTAATAAACGAATTGGAAGCTTGAAGAAATAAAACTAAGAACTATTATATTTCTTAATAGTCTATTATAAATAAAGTTTCACGACATAAGCAGAACTAATAATAAAATGGGTCACAAGCCAGAAGTCAATTAAAATAGTCTGTAATATCCAGACAGCTTTCTATAATAAAAGGGATGTGAGATTATAAATAAACTATCTTACTTACTAAGACTTAAATAGGATGGACAGTAATAGGTTTGAAACTAGCACTCGTTAAAAAAAAAAATATCAAGCACACCGAAATCGAATTACAAAAGATATAACTTTAAAAACATTTATATTACAAAAAAAAAAACAAATCTAAGACAACAAAATTATTTAAATTGTGGAGCATAAGGTACCTTAATAATTTAGTTAAACGCTAGTGCACTAGACTTCTTAGGTTAGTCCGTTGCTCGGGAGTCACTGACGGTAGGCTTGGGCGAGTTGGTTAGTGGTTTCTTTGGAGCCGGTTCTTATGGCATTGTAGGCAGTTAATGGAGACACAGGATGTCCGAACCTGTCCTGGTGAGAAGCTTAGCACATCATGGTAAAGAAAATATTCTTGCTGTAGGTTCAATGTTCATTCTAGGTAGAATAATTACTGGATCAGCTTTCAGAATAGGCAGGAATCGTTCTTTCCAAGTATTTTGGCAGGAATCGTGCAATTCTCCTGTCAGAGTTGGTGTCTGTCTCCTTGTGCTGGTGCCAGTATTCTAGCTGATGCCAGTATTGAAAGCTAGTCCAAGATAATCCAATGGCATGATTCAACCTGTTATATCTGAATCATATCTCCTAAACCAATTACCAAACTTTTTCTTTTTAATTAAAATTTAAAAATTCTCGATCTAGATAACAATAGTTATCTAATTAACAAAATAAATTGCCCTTTACAGATCTAGGAATTAACTAATGAAAAATTCTTTTCTTTTTGTTTTCTTTCTTTTTTAATTAGCCTTATCAATCTAAATCCCCAAATCTGAAAAGCAATCTATTTGTACACTTTACTTTTACATAAATTTAACAAAAAAAAAAAATCTTAGTTTTCTTTTTTTTTTTTTTTTCAAAATTAAAATTAAAAACCAAATATAACTGTGGTATTAAAATATAATTCCCACGCACATACATATATATTTGTACAAGCATTAAAAAAAAACTTTTAATCAAGTTTTACAAACGAAACCTTATATAAAAATTTATTTTATTTTCTTCACCCCTATAAAACTATAATTTTTGTAATGGTGTCTTAAACATCCATTACAACTGCCTCTCCATCATCACAAAAAAAAAAAAAAACTTAGCTGACTTTGCTCTGCCTACCACTAACCAGTTTTCTCTAAGTTTGTTCTCACTTTAAAAAAAATCAAATCCATCCGACTACCCTAATGAATACTATTTTAAATCATTTGTAAGTAACATAAATTTTCAGGAATATACTGGCGATCTATTAAAATAACTATTTACAACAAAGTAATACAATTACGATAGCCACTATACATTTTATTAAATAAAAACGAACATAATTCAAAATATCAAAATGTAATATTGTTTATCACACACATATATAGTTGTAATTCTATAATATTATTTACAAAATTCATTCAGGCTTATCACCTACATCGAAATAAATTTCTATTCTCAACTCGTAGTCCAATTACAAATCCATTCAGTTTTTTTTTTTTTTTAGCAGTACCTCCGATTAATATCACTTATGCTCAGTCAGGCAGTTCTTTCTTTATTCTTACTGACTCTCTAATGTACGTTTCTTTCCCCCTTTTGTCTGTCATTCGCTTATAATTTATTGCCTTGTCTCTTTCTCGATCTGTTTTATCTTGTAGCTCATAGATCTTACGACTCTTTAGCCGAGCAAAATATATTTGTTCAATGTGTTCCACTTTAGTACAGCCCACCTCGTTAATAAGAAATGGAACAAATCCCTCTTCTATAGTCTTTTCAAATAAAATTGCTCTATAGATAGCTTTTATCTCTGCCTTAAAATCATACTCCTTAACTTTTTTCTTAACTCTCTTCTTTTCAAATTCATATTCACAACCACTAGTTATTTTAACCAATTTATTTTTAGTTTCTTGCATAAACTCTTTTACGTTATTCTCTGTCTTTTGATCTACATTTTCTATCTCACCACCTATCTGCATCCAATCTCTACCAACTTCTATCTCTATTTCTACCTTGCCTGTTCTAACGCTATCCTGTTCTAATTCATCTTTCATTTCTTTCACCTCTTCCTTTACTATTTCAATTTCCTGAACCTCCTTATTCCTATCTTTCTCTATGGCTTCTATAGCTGCCTGATTTCTGTCGACTTTCTTCAATATTTCCTGTCTCATTCCTTTCATTTCTGCTCTCAGCTCCTCCAGTATTGTTTGTTGACTCCGTTTTATTTCTATATTTTGTTTTGTTATATTTTGTTTCATTTCCAGCAACTCCTGTCATATTTCTTTCATCTCGGCTTGCTGGTTTTTTCTTTCTTTCACTCTCATCTCTTCCCTCCTCCCCCTTTTCTCTCTGGGACCGCTCTCTCCCCCCCCCCCCCCTCTCTCATATTTTTTTTTTTTATATTTTTTTTCATTTCCACCACCCCTGTCGTATTTCTTTCATCTCGGCTTGCTGAGTTTGTTTCATTTCTATTATCAACTCTATCATCATCTTCATCATCGTCTGTGTCTCGCTCTCTTCTTTTTCTACTATCTGGGGGTGTTTAAATGAAACTGGGCTCTCTTCCCAACCTGCCTCTCTATCGCTTTCTTCTTTAGCTTCCATTTTCAAAATAAACTTAGCTCCGTTAAATCTAATTTTTTTTTATTCCAAATTACCAACTGAACTTTTCTTTTAAATCTGTTTATTAACGTTTTTTTTTTTTTATTTAATCTTCAACAGCTAACTTTATTTTATTTTTACAAAGCAAACTTAAACTCTTTACTTTTTTAAAAAACTTTACAAACGTCGAACTAATTAATAAACTCTTTTTGAATATCAAAACATTAAATACGGACAGATCCGAAACTACCTGCATCTTTCCATCAACTTCTATTCTACCACTAACTTTATTTCACCTATTTTCGCCTACCGTTTCTGTTTATTTTTCCCAACCACCCGAACAAAACATCTCACGTAAAGTTTTAATATCGGCTCCCACGTTTGGTTGCGCCAAAAATTACTATCCTATATACCGGACAAAAGCTTTAGACTCGCATAAACTGACCGCCAGGGCGCCACTAGTCCGAAATTTGGAACTAGACATTTATTTTTAAGGGGTTACAGGATATGCGAATCGAATGCGCCGGACTAGCTCAATCAAGCAAATGAGATCTATGTTTTGTTCAGTGAGTTGGAAAGGTAGCAACAGAAAACAAAATCAACTAAGTAAAGGAATAAATAAATAATTTTATTAAAAGTATAATTAAATGAACATAAATCTAAATAATAAACTTTAAAGCACATTTAAAATATGTACTACACGTACATTCGCAAAATTAAACTAAAATATTTATATGGCTTTGAGAGCGATTTCCTGGGTGTGAAAGAGTGCAAAATACTGGCAGTAGCAGAAGTATTAGTAAGTATACAGTGATCTCACGTCAGACAAGGGACGTTAGCTTCCTGCTTATAACCCATAGTTAGGAAAAGAGACTTATGTCAAAACAGAAGAAATGCGAAGATAGCTTCCAAAACATTAATAATAATAAAAAGGGTGTTGAAAGTTATTACTTTCAATCGATTGACCTCCCTCTGAGTGAGACAGGCTAGGAGCTCACGATCTACCTATTGAGAGGGTTAAAACGATCGTACGTGCCCCTAATAAACGAATTGGAAGCTTGAAGAAATAAAACTAAGAACTATTATATTTCTTAATAGTCTATTATAAATAAAGTTTCACGACATAAGCAGAACTAATAATAAAATGGGTCACGAGCCAGAAGTCAATTAAAATAGTCTGTAATATCCAGACAGCTTTCTATAATAAAAGGGATGTGAGATTATAAATAAACTATCTTACTTACTAAGACTTAAATAGGATGGACAGTAATAGGTTTGAAACTAGCACTCGTTAAAAAAAAAATATCAAGCACACCGAAATCGAATTACAAAAGATATAACTTTAAAAACATTTATATTACAAAAAAAAACAAATCTAAGACAACAAAATTATTTAAATTGTGGAGCATAAGGTACCTTAATAATTTAGTTAAATGCTAGTGCACTAGACTTCTTAGGTTAGTCCGTTGCTCGGGAGTCACTGACGGTAGGCTTGGGCGAGTTGGTTAGTGGTTTCTTTGGAGCCGGTTCTTATGGCATTGTAGGCCGTTAATGGAGACACAGGATGTTCGAACCTGTCCTGGTGAGAAGCTTAGCACATCATGGTAAAGAAAATATTCTTGCTGTAGGTTCAATGTTCATTCTAGGTAGAATAATTACTGGATCAGCTTTCAGAATAGGCAGGAATCGTTCTTTCCAAGTATTTTGGCAGGAATCGTGCAATTCTCCTGTCAGAGTTGGTGTCTGTCTCTTTGCGCTGGTGCCAGTATTCTAGCTGATGCCAGTATTGAAAGCTAGTCCAAGATAATCCAATGGCATGATTCAACCTGTTATATCTGAATCATATCTCCTAAACCAATTACCAAACTTTTTCTTTTTAATTAAAATTTAAAAATTCTCGATCTAGATAACAATAGTTATCTAATTAACCAAATAAATTGCCCTTTACAGATCTAGGAATTAACTAATGAAAAATTCTTTTCTTTTTGTTTTCTTTCTTTTTTTAATTAGCCTTATCAATCTAAATCCCTAAATCTGAAAAGCAATCTATTCGTACACTTTACTTTTACATAAATTTAACAAAAAAAAATCTTAGTTTTCTTTTATTTTCAAAATTAAAATTAAAAACCAAATATAACTGTGGTATTAAAATATAATTCCCACGCACATACATATATATTTGTACAAGCATAAAAAAAAACTTTTAATCAAGTTTTACAAATGAAACCTTATATAAAAATTTATTTTCTTCCCCTATAAAACTATAATTTTTGTAATGGTGTCTTAAACATCCATTACAATATATATATTGTAACGGCAACATGACGATCGAATGCTTTCTTCCTTTTTATTTCATGTATAATATGGAATTCTTAAATTCAAAATTATCCACCCCCCACTACCGCAAGCAGAGAGAATATACGGGACACAAACGAGTTTATATTCGTACTTGACCGAACCTGTAACTATACTGGTATAGCCCCAGGTTATCTTTCTTGGTCAAATGTCTCTCGACTGCTGTAAGATTTACAGAGTTACAGTGCTTGGATATTTATAAATTTTAATGGGATCAAAATACTGCACCACCAGCCTCACATGTTAATTCAGTACTCAAAATGAGTAAGAATTATTTCCTAAACCCTACGAATATATTACTGTTTGAAATGGCGAAGAACGAGATGAAACAGATTTAAATCAATAAGAAATATTTAATACAATAAAATTAAACAACAAAAAACAATACTTGAAATCATTTACACACAATAAAACAAATTATCTGCTATAGTGCTATGATTACAATATATATAAAAAAGATCCTATAAATGATTGTACATTTATAGTCGTCACTTCGTGTATATAAAAAAATTAAAAAAATGTCTGTACCACTCAAATTAAGAATTTGGCAATTGTCTAACTTAAACATATGTGCAAATATAAATGTAAAGGTGTAGTATACGTATTTTACCTAGGTTTATTGAGTCTCTGAAATAAGCTGGCGTCTTGCTGACTGCCACATGGATTTCCTCCACTTTTTTAGCAGGGAACGACCCTCTTAGGTTGGATTTTGGGTTGTGGGAACTCCTCCATATTAGGACATCAAGGACATGGCATAACAAACTCTCTGGCAGGCACTACGACAGCAGTTGTTACATGTAGACAGGAACCGTTAAAGCATGGTGAGTCTGAATTGGCCAGCGATCATGACAGCCCTTAGCCTTCCATTCTTGATGCATCACCGATGTTATAAATCATATCTTGTTCATTTAATGATTCTTTCTAACATTGGAGTCCTTCCACTATGTGTCTGGTTTTTTCTCTTATTGGTTTGTTTTTTTTGTAAACTTTAAAGGTTCTTAGGTTTGCATTTGTCCCGATTATATCTACTTATTTTCTAGAGCAGTCCTACCACCAACATCTCGACAAGCTGTCCCACCTCTACTAGCATTTTTTAATTAAAAAATTTCAGTCCTTTATTCTTTCGATCCTTTGTTTTTAGCTTTTATTCACCTTTCTTTTTCTTAATGTGCCTTCGGCCATTTATATAGATTTACCTTTACACAATCTCGTAGCACTATGTACATTTATTTCTTATTTCTTTTTTTTTTCTTTTAATTAAACAGATATTTTAATAAAATGTTTTTTATTTTGACAAGCATTAATTGTTGCTGTCTTTATCATACTTCATACATACTCCATACATGCATTTCATTTTTATCATCAAATGTGTACTCTTATGACCCAGATCCTTATCTTTCAGTCATGTTTTAAATTTCTATTTTACTCTGATTTAAACCCTTCAAACTTTACCTTTTCTTTTAAATCATATTTTAGTTCATATTTCATTTATATTTCTTTATCACTATTAATTTACTAATATACAATTTCAATATTTCTCACTTTAATTATTTTTTATTTCTCAAAATCTTGACTTTGGAGGGTAAAAGATAAGAATCTTTTCGATTCTAATTTCCTCTCTTCTCTTAATTAAAACATTCTTTCTTCATAAATTTAAATTCATTTGTTAATATTCCAAAACACAATATTTAATATTATTTAAATGTTAAATATTTATATGTGTGATCGCAGAATGTTGATCATCACATTACACCGTTCCCCTCCTTTTAAAATTTTTTTCGTTAAAAATTTTTAATTTAATGCATTGAACACTAGATGCTCCTAACTACTGTTATGACCCTTTCATATCCATGTACTCCTAATATGACTTAGTGATGAGATTATCCCTAGAGAAGTGACCAGGCAAATTACGTTTCCACTCTGATGATCCAACCAGCATTACTAAAATGATTTAATCTCACTACAAACAATACGTGAGTTTATTTCTGCCTCCTATTTGTATGTACAGGTTTGAGTCCAACTCAATTAAACCTGTTCATACCTCACATTTTACAAACGATAACCCTCTGAGTGACAACACTGGTCACTATCCCAAGATGGGTTGGGAGGCTGGAATTTTTTTTTATCCAGCTCATCCATGAGCTCAGAATATTTTACTGATAGCTCGTATTTTTATAAAGGGGTTCTTTCCCTATACATTGGTTTCTAATCCATTGACTCACGATATTGGCCAAATATCTAACTGGAAATTTTAATCCAGTGAGTCATTATGAGAAGGGGATCTCTGTCCCTCTCTTCTCTATCTAATAAGATCTGGTGACTGCAGAATTCATGCATGAATGCATAACAGAGAAGGCTCACCATATACTGCTAAGATTCCACCTACAAACTTCTATCCCTACATAACCCCCAACCTCTATCTATGATCTCACACTACTATCTATCTGATGATTTGTCTTAGTAGTCCTTTATGCTGTTTGGCCATTTACTGGCTCATTCTTCCTTTATATTATCATGATCAATATTTCCTAATTTCATAAGTCCATTTTCCATTACTCATGATCCAATTCCATTTCCAATCTTGTACCAGTGAATCTGTCCTTTATTGATGATTGCACTTATGTTTTATATGGCAGTTTTATTTCTCTATTGGACGCGTATCTGCCTCCTCTGGAATGCAGATTTTGATCCCTACATTCTCGGTCCTTAGTCCTGTCATATGGATGCTTCCATTCCACCTCCAATCTTTGCCGTCCATTTTCCTGCCTCCTTGGGTTCCACTTTGTAGAATCTCTCTGGGTTTCTTTCCATCATCCTTCACTAGGATCCCATCCATTTTTTTTGTAAGTGGTTCTTTTGGAGGCGGTCTTGGTTTATATCCCTCCTCCTTCTGGTCAGTCCTGGTGGTATCCAATGCATTTAGCAACTCTGCCACATGGTCCACTGTCTTCCTCTCCATACTAATTAGTGTCTGTTCTATATCTCTCAGGAATCCATGCCTCGTTATCTGGATTATTTGCATCTCAGATAATGGGTTTGCTGTCATCATCTGTAACTTGGTTACTTGACGGCAGAAGAATGTTGTAAATGATTCCCCCAGTCTCCATTTCTCCTGTGTTATCTGATGCAGCCTGTCTTCTTGGAGTTCCTCACTCCAATAACTGGTCCTCAAAGCTCTATGGTATCCTGCAAATGTTGTGGGATTCTGGAACAGGGAGTTCCACCAGACTTGTGATTCGCCCTGCAAGTGACTGCAGGCAACCACTATCTTGGCCTCCTCATTCATCCTACTAAACTTGAAATACCATTCCAGGCTTCCCAAGTGCTCCATCAGGCTTTCTCTAGGGTTTCCAGTGAAAACTTGTATTTTTAAAAATTGGTGGAAGCCGATAGGATAATCCATGTGATTCCCATAGCCCATATTGGTACATTCTCCAGAGGTTCTGGTCCTATGCCCTTTACTTCAGTATTGGCACTGTTATTGGCTGACCTACTTATCCTCTCTTCAAGTTTTGTGCCTAACCTTTCTACTGCCTTGACTATCTGACTTATATCCTCCTGCATGCCTGCCAGCATCCTATTATCTTCTACTCTTATCACTTCAACTTCTTTATCTAACCTTCTTATTCCCTTTTCTGGCCTCCCTATGTCTACTCTCAGATCAAACTCTGCTGACTCTACCTGTATTCTTGGCTCTTTCTAATTCATCATATACACATGGCTCCATACCCCTTTGTTCATCCCACCTAATTTCCCTGTCACATCTATTCCCTGTGTCCTTTGCCTCTGATTGCTGGATGAAGTCATTTCTAAATTTTTCTATGGCTTCAGCCATTCTTTTCTGGTTGTCCATTTCTATCTTTACCTGCCATTCTTCCATCCTTCTCTCCTCTCGGTCCAGGTATTCTTTCATGAATTGCTGTTGCTCCACCCTCATTTGCATTATCACATTCATTATATCCCTATAGTTTATTTCATCTTTCACTTCCCTCTCCTTATCTTCATCAACTTCTCTTACTTCCTTTTCTTGAAGATCCATTTTAGCTTGGGACCTTGTATACATAGATATCAATTTATTCAACCCTTGATCTGTGTTTGTTATTATTATTTTACTGAACTCTGCTGGATGTATTTATATGAAAATTTCTTTCTACTGATTCTTTGCTTTTTTTTTTGATTAGCTATTTAGTTCCTTATTATCTGTTAGTTGGCATTTAGACCGCTAGCCAACCCAAAACCCACGTACTCTGGTTCACCATCTTGTCTCCCTGCCTTAGATTCATTTGACTGCCTGTCCCACCTTGATGACTGACCTATGTTTCCCCTACTTATGCAACTCTTACTCACTATACTTCAATAAATAATGCTCTCATGTATTTCACCTTTAACTATAATTTCAACTAAATTCGAGTTCCTGATATAGGGTAGTATTACTTGTATTCATTTATTGTTTAACTTCGTTAAGGTTATCGCAAATTCGTCCACACATTTTTTTTTTCACCTTTTAATATCCTATGTTATACCTTCCGTTTGTACTTTACTTATCACTTTATTATAACGGCTATAAAATCCTACAAATATTTATTTTCAGCTTCACTGAGATACGCTATTATTAAATCACACACATATATATTTTTCCACTTCGTTTATATATGCGACTATTCTAGAGTCCAACATATATATTTCTTCACTTAATTAAAAAATATATTTAAAAAATTCCACATTCCTTTATTCTTTCGATCCTTTGTTTTTAGCTTTTATTCACTTTTCTTTTTCTTAATGTGCTTTCGGCCATTTATATAGATTTACCTTTACACAATCTCGTAGCACTATGTACATTTATTTCTTATTTCTTTTTTTTCTTCTTTTAATTAAACAGATATTTTAATAAAATGTTTTTTATTTTGACAAGCATTAATTGTTGCTGTCTTTATCATACTTCATACATACTCCATACATGCATTTCGTTTTTATCGTCAAATGTGTACTCTTATGACCCAGATTCTTATCTTTCAGTCATGTTTTAAATTTCTATTTTACTCTGATTTAAACCCCTCAAACTTTACCTTTTCTTTTAAATCATATTTTAGTTCATCTTTCATTTATATTTCTTTATCACTATTAATTTACTAATATACAATTTCAATATTTCTCACTTTAATTATTTTTTATTTCTCAAAATCTTGACTTTGGAGGGTAAAAGATAAGAATCTTTTCGATTCTATTTCCCTCTTTTTTATTAATTAAAACATTTCTTTCTTCGTAAGTTTTAAATTTTTTTGCTAGTATTCCAAAACACAATATTTAATATTATTTAAATGTTAAATAGCTATATGTGTGGTCGCAGTATGTGCGATCATCACAATATATATATGCTATACTAAATATTCAAATGACTGAGTGAATGCGAGGGGAGTGAGACTGGTTGAGAATGTGTGGTTGAGAAAGTGCGAGTTAACACACAAAGCATAAGGAGGACTAGTGAGAGTTATTTCCTCTATTCACATTTACTAATTAATAATAATTTGCATATCTAAGTGTGATTCTAATTATACTAATGCCAGTAATCATAGATCTTAATACTATAATCTCAGAGTATTCTTACAACCTTGCACAAAATGTATAACTGTGAATATAACGAATGAATAACTCTTTTAATAAAACCTGTGTTTATATTTAATAAGGCTATCAAATTATTTCTCACTCTCAAGTTACATTGATTTAGATGAACCACTTATTTCAGGGTTCTTAATAAAATATAAGAATTATTATTCTGAAAAAAAATAATCTCAACAATTTTAAACTGATCTATTATTGATATGATTAAGATAGCAAAGAGATTTTATTGTATCTACTTATATCAGT
Source organism: Epiperipatus broadwayi (assembly GCA_028023455.1). Taxonomy (NCBI): domain Eukaryota; kingdom Metazoa; phylum Onychophora; class Udeonychophora; order Euonychophora; family Peripatidae; genus Epiperipatus; species Epiperipatus broadwayi. The sequence continues at coordinate 2,226,254 of JAQFVV010012427.1, forward strand.
AAATTTAATATTAAAATAGAAATGGTGCAAGTAAATTGAATAAAGAAAATTACTTTTTAAAATAAAGTGAAATGGTAACCATATTTATTTATAAGACATGTAGATGATGATGATAATTTTCAATTAATGACAAACAGCCATCTAATAAAACAAAGGTGTCTAGCCACAGGTTCGAACTCAACAATGCCAAGATTGTGTGCTCTGAGAGAAATGATACTAAAATAAAAATGAAAAAAAGCATACTTCATTGCAAATGACTCGAATGCCATATATGTTTCGCGATTTCAAAAAAATGGTCGAGTTAAATGATTTGCATATAAAGCAACTGCTCTGTATCACTAACAACAAAGGCTATGAATATGGAAATTAACATACCCCAAAAGTGCTAAGCCAAATATTATCATTATTTATTAGTTTAATAACTTTACCAATTTGCGTTAAAGTGCAACATAATCATTAAAATCAATTGACGAAGTAAATCGTTTATTATAAAACTATTATAAAAAATATTTAGACAAATGTAATCATAATAACAATAAGTTCTTTGAAAAGATTATCGATCATAATGCATTGTTATACTTAATAAATACTTTCTATTTACATTATGAATGTGTTATTACAAACGTGATGCGACAACAAAACCCTCCATTTGAGAAAGTTGTACGTGTTTATTTAAAACCTAAGCATTAACTGTAGATAAAATATAAGAATATTTTATTGCATCCTTAGTTTAATTAATCTCTCATGAACGAGTAAAGCATTTACCCAACTCATATTACTATTCTTAAAATATATAACTTTAATGAGACCTGACCATTATAAGTGCTGGCAGCATGCTATAATATACTTTTTAAGCTTATATTAGAGCTAAAACTTTAATAAAATATTTTTAGGTGTGGAACACAACTAAACAATAAATTTTGTGATTAGGTATGCCATGAGGATAATTTAATATACTCCTCATTAATTCACATGAGTACCTCTGGGAAAAATAAGAAGGATAATCTTACAACTATTTAACTATTTATTATAGATAACTTTTATTATAAAAAATATGAAGTTGACTTAAGGTATCCATAAAACATGAGAGATTAACTATTAATTTGGATTTTTGCATATTTTAACTTGGCTTAAAGTTTAACACAACAGATATCCAATGCATATTATAATTACAAACACACATTTTCACCCGATTTCTCTAATAAATACATCTTATTATAGAAGAGCAATACAGAGACTTCAGACCACTCAGAGAAGTATGGAGAAATGCATGGAGGGGGTAATAAGAAGAGATCAAAAACTCAATATATGGGTAAGAGAACAAACAGGTGTTACTGATCTCATTGAAAAAATTAAAAGACTGAAATGGAGTTGGGCTGGACATATTGCTAGAAGAGATGATAATAAATGGACAATTGAAATCTTAAACTGGATTCCAAGAGATTGTAAAAGACCAGAAAGAGATCACATGTGAGATGGCTGGATGAAATAAGAAAGTGTGCAGGGGTGACATGAAGAAGAGAAGCTAAAGATCGGAGAAGATGGATTGAACTTGGAGAGACCTTCATCCTGCAGTGGATTGATAATGGTTGATAATGATGATGATGACTTGTATCTTCCTTAGAGTATTTTTTCTTGGAGAAGTTTTATTAAACTATGATAATAATATTTTTTTTTAAAAAAAACATTAAACTAATTAAACAAATTAACTATAAGATATTCCCAATATTTTTTAATCCAAAGTTCTTTAAACAAACGTTTGAGAAAATTTATCCAGGTTTCCTTTTAATTATTTCTATCATATCAAAATATTATTTGGCATTTCTGTAAAGTGATAAATTCCACAAAGATGCATTCAACACACTTAATCCAGATAAAGGTATAATTAATTGTGTAGACTGAGATTTTATAGCAGAAATTCATTAATATTGAGTTTCCAAAGCATTTAATGAATTAACAATTATTTATTTGTACATCTGCAGCACGTATGATGTAGCAATTAATCCATTTAAATAAGTATCTCTCACTTATAATGTCTCTAGATGTATTTATGAAAGTATAATACCAATGAATATAAATCCATTAGTTTTGGGATTCCTATGGTCACTGTAGTATGACACAATTATTAATCCATTGGTTAAATTAGCTTTCCAATAATGTCCAATTTTAAGTAGCTTTTCACCAACATAATATGTAGCAATTTAATGAATCATCACTTCAAGTCAATTTTATAATGTTCAGCTAGAGTTCATATCGTTTTTTCAACTGCCGGACTAAGCTGTTTATTAATCCATCAATTTGAATTCGTTTTCAATACTCATTTACTGTTTTTGGTAGTTTTCATAAATATAAAAGAAAGTGTATATTAATCCATAAATTCCATGAATTTGATAACTGTTTAGTAAAAAACTTTAGGTTGATGTAGCCAATATAATTTCAAATCAGTGATTTTTATTTTTAGATAAGAGATGAATAATTATTGCAGTGTTATAACAAGCTATAGCATCCCACAAGTAATTTTAAACTTTTCTAATTAAATTAATTTTTTAAAAAAATGCATTATTGAATGATGAATGTTGTTACTAATTTAATTTCTCCATTTAGGATGACATAGAGAAAACATTTCCCTTTAAAAGGCAAAATGTCCAGGTGGTTTCTACTCAGACATGCTATTTGTGAAGAATAACAAAATGGCTAATTCCAGGTTTAAATCCGATGAAGTTCTTCAGCAGATTGTAATTAAAGAAAACTAATCAAATCTTGAGAAGTGGTTGTATTTATAAGTTTTTGCCTAATGATTAGTGATTTCATACTTTTTATCCACAATATTGTATTTCATATTTTTTATTTGAGCAGGAAAATTCAGTTCTAGTTACCAGGAGATGATTGGAAGCAGGCGAGATTTGAAAGTTTTAAGATTTTAAAGTGCCAAATTTGAAACAGAACTATTTAAAATGAGAGTTAAAGATTATTTTGAAAATTAAATTACCATATTAAATCAGTTAGTAATAAAAATAAAATACACAGTTATTTATTTTACACATAAATAATTTATAATAGATATTAAGTCAAATGATTTTGTTTTATTTTATTTTAAAGTTCTTATTTTTATTTCATAATAAATTAATTTATTTAGCATTAAGAATAAACGTATTTAATCATTTTACGACTATATATATTTTTAAATTTATAACATTTTAAGACAGAAACATTTGAACATTCACACATACATGTTTAAATGTAATATTAAAAGTTACTATTTTTAGTTTTAAATTAACTTTATTAGGTTTACTATATACATTGGAGATTATTGACAAGTCTTATTGAAATGAGATTTTAAGTATATATATATATCTAATGCATATTAATTCATATATTCATTAGCCAAGTCACTGGGTTGTTGTTAATGAGACCAGATTTTATGTAGCTGTAAAAATATCAGTTGGTGCATAGGTTTGATCTCTGGTCTTAATGTTATTTAATTTTTGTAAAAAGTAATTTAGTATTGTGAGTTGTGGAATTAAAGCTTAGATAGCATCTTACAAATACCAGAGTGTGAAAAGAATGAATGTAATAATTCTTCATTTTTAAAAATTTTATTTTTTTAGTGGTTAAATTATTTAAATAATTGTAAAATTAAATTATAAATTTTTCAGATTTAATATGTTAGTATATATTTGTTGTTATTTTATAATTTATATTTTTTTTTAAAAAGTTGGGGGGGGGGTGAGGAAAGAAAAGAAAAAAAGTGATGAGTTTTATTTTTTTTTTTTTTTTTTTTTTTTTATAATTTCTTTTTTTTTTTTTTTAATTTTTATTTTGGAGTGGGGGGGGGGGGGGAGAAGAAAAGAAAAAGAAAGATAGGAAGAAAGAAACGGCAGTGACCAAAAAGGTTGGAGGGGGGAGGAGACCGATCTCGTTTTTTTTTTTTTTGAGAGGGTGGGAAAAAAAAGGGTTTGGTTTGGGGGGGGTGTTTCCAGAAGGGTTTTTTTCCCCCCTCCCCATAGGGAAAAAGGGGAAAAGATAGAGAGCCTTATATTCGAAAAAAGACCGTTTTATATATATTTTTATAAGGTTGTTGATTGTTAGTGAGTTTCAATGAGTCACATTAGTGAAAAGAGTACAATGAAGAAGAAGAGAGAAACAATCCATAAGAAAGTGTTCCAATGTTTCTTCATTTCTATGACGGAAGGCAGATAATGGATCTATATTTGTGAAGTGTCACTTGTAGAAGAGAAAATAATTAATAGGAAGGGCTTTGACATTTATTTTAATTAAGAAATCCAGATATTTGGATTTCAGGTGCCACTATCTGAACTTTTTTATAATGTATTTGTTACTACATAACAAGAAAGATTGACTATTATTTGATATACTATTATTATTTTCAATTTCGTATGTTTGCCAATAATTAATTTTATTTAGAAATAGATTATGTGAGACAGTAGTATATTTACTTATGATAATTATTAAGGTTTTGATAAAATTATTGTTAATGGATAGTGGAGTGTCAGTAGGGTTAACAGGAATTACACTATTAATACTTGAGAATAAACTAATTAGTTTAGTCATTTCATTAATGGCTCTCTGATGATAAAATGTAGAAATGCGATGTAATGAAAGACCATTAGACCTACTGCTTTTTTATTCCAGATTAGTTTGGTGATAAGGGAATATATATATATATATATATTGAATGAAGACTATTTTTATTAGGTGTAATATTGGTTGTTTAGCCATGCAAATAAAAATTACTATTGTATTAATAAATTAATACATTGTACAGGATTAAACCTGCATTATATATGTAATATATACGGGATTCGAACTCAGACTTTCACACGACCCACTACTCTGAGTGCCATCTCATATTGCTGATCCACCTGATCACACACATGTTGAAAAGATAAATAATCACCAATATATGTATTTCATGCTAAACCAGCAATCATCAGTTGGTCTAGATTACTATCCTCACACATATATACAATCAGTGCTTAGCTTTATATTAAGATAGCCAATCTTCATACTTTATTGTATTAATAATATTTTTAAATATTTTCTTTTATTGTAGTTAGTACAGTATCTTTTTATTTGTATTTTTTCTTTCCAAAATCGTTTTGTGTGCGAGTGTTTTTTTTAAAAAAAATTAAATATCAACCGCGTTTTTTTAAAAAAAATAAAAATCAAGAGGCACATTTTTAGGACGTTGTAATTGATAAAGTCGGTATGGAAGACATCTTGGATAATTTTAAGAATCTATTCTAGTAGATAGTAGTAGTATAGAAAATATGAATATAACTTCCGTTCTTATTATTTACACAATAACGGTAATAAACATCAAAATTTGCTTTATTTGATAAGCAAAAATTTTTTTTAGAATTTATAGTTATGATTATTAATAGACGTTAAAATATAGTGTTACAATTACAATTTATAGAGAAATAAAAATATTATTTAATTCATCATTTGATAAATTTTGTAATAGGAAATTTTCATATTAATAATTTTTATTAGTCATTCAAGCGATTCATGCTTGTATAACTTTTTTACTTGTAGATATTTTGTAATAATAATAAAAAAAATAAAAGTTAATCTGAAATGTTAATACAATATTTCCCTTGAATGATATTTTATTACATTTCTAAAGGTTTAAAATCAAAAGGTAAGAATATTTTATTTCGAGAATAAATCTTAAAAATAACAACAAAATTATATATATTTGCATAGAGTAAATAAAATAAAATAGTCATATCTTATACAGTGGCAATTAGAACAATTGGGCCGAAGATAGAAAATTTGTGAGATATAGATATTAATAATTGTTTTCATGTGAACATATTTTAATTGCCTTGCTATAGATTTTCAAGTTTATAGTCCCCTGGAATGTGTGGGTCTGCAGGCATTGCCTTCTTTTGCGACTTGGTAGCTATGCCTCTGACCTTATATTTAAAAGTAAACATAAATCATAGGTTTAATGCATGTTAAAGACAGCATTTTTGCCTTCAAGGAAAACATTTTTTTTATGTCAAGCATTGGTGGTCAAGAGGTCAGTGACAGCTGCTTTACAAGCAGTTGTCTCAGGTTAGCGGGTTCGCTTCCTGGAATGCTATGACACGAGGAAAAAAAGAGAGACATTTTTCTTACCCAAATTAACTTGGAATCTTTATCTTCTAACCAATAATAACTGAACATCCATATATAGATCAATCCTGAAAGCCTAGTTCGGTTAGCTGTGAGCTGACAACTTAAAAAATCCCCCATACTGTCAGTGTGTGACCTAAAAAAAATCCCAGATTTACTGGTTAAGACTTGATAGATAATGGCAAAGCCCTTTCATGCCATGAACTTGCTATATTAGAAAAGAAACTTAACTAGTTTTAATGTTAATTTTAAAGATAATGAATTGTTGTGAATATATAATTTAAATGGTTCTTTTTTCTTTTTGTAGAATATTATGGATAATAGGTACAAAAAACCCATTAGATCATCATGGCAGGTTCCAGCTTCAAATATGTCCAAATTAACATGTAACCCTATTCGACAGATCGTTGATGGTATGGTACTCCAACCAAATCCAGCCAAGCAAATGATTGCACTTTCTATAGGTAATGTATTTATAAAATCAGATAATTTTTTTATTTTATACAATCTATTATTTATGTATAAGTGAGTTTTTATTTATATTACAAATATTTTTACTTTAATATAAAAATAAACATTAATCTTTATTATTTAATTTTATTTACTAGTCCAAACATCATTGAGTTATTATAACAAACATTACGATTTCTGCACTAGTAAATAAAATTAAATACTCATAGTAAATTGAAAAATTTCATGAACATTAATATATAGAAAGAGATTAGTGGATGTAAAATGAATAAAGAAATGTTCACACTCTCAAACTAAGATGCTTTAGATTGACCTATATAATTAAATTTAGGTTCAAAAGATAATATGGGCGCATTTATATTTTCAAAAGTCTCTATCTTGTGCTTTGGTTTGAGAGTATTTGCAGTACTCAACAAGACATCATTGAACTATTATCCCTTCTGTTTAAATTAATCTTTATTTCATTTTTAAATTTTTTAGTACAATAATTTAAAAAAATTCTGATATATGAAATCTTATAGATTCTCTTTTTTGGATTTAAGTGAGAAAAGTCAAGACAATGATGAAATTTATATATTTTTTGGTAATGAAAAATTCATTGGATAAAGTCAGATTTTATATTCAGAAAAATGTATAAAACTATTGGTTCTCTTATAAAGTTTTTGAATAATAAATGATCTTATTATTTATTGGAATTATCATCTTTTAACAAAGAAATTAGTTGATAATTGACGTGACTTAATTAATTAATGTTATTGACATAAAATTGGATGTAAAATCATACCTTTTCTATGCATTAGCACATGATATTAAAAAATTATTGTTAACATGAAAAAGATAGGTTAATAAAACAATTATTAAATAAATTAACAGAGAATAATATATCTGCTAAAATTATAATTTAAGAAAAAGTGCCAAACAGTTATGTCCTAATTATTTACCTTGTTGGAGAAAAGTGCAGCTTGGCTATTATTCTATTCTTTTTAATAATATAAAGATTTATGCAGAAGTTGAGCCAACAAGCATAAGAGCAAAATGAAGGTGAAAATAATGATGATTAAAAATGAATTAGGATAGATGATACTTTGTGAAATTTATCTTAGCAATGCTGTATATAAATCATCAGTTGTTCCATAAAATTGTTGGTCTGTAAGAAATAATTTATTATTTTTATTGCCAACATGATCTAGTTTCATATATATAAACATATATACACTCACAAAACATAAATATTTTATTAATCTTTGTTGGGCAAAGTCCTTGAGTATAGTAGTAAAAGCAATAGAAAATTTTATTCATTCTAAAATTGTCAAACTGAAAAAAAAAAAACAATCCTAATATATTAAAATATATTTTTTAACTTATAATCTACTATAGTACAATTTTGATTTTTTATTATAAGATATAAAAATACACTCTTTCATCAGTGGTGATTAAATCTTTTAGACCAAAATCTTTGCCAAATTTATAAATGCACAGATTAGTATATGAAATTTTATTTTAAACAAGATAATAAAATTGATAAACTTGTGAATAATTGAAAATCAAACAATTATCTTATTAAATGCTTTTATATTAACTTGCCCTGTCTGTATTTCTGTCGGTATGTCCACATTTTTGAATTAACAATGACAAAAAATCCGGTCTTGGAAAGAATTGAACTCATAACCTTACTTTTCCCAAGAAAACTTTTTAACAATTGGGCCAATTAAAATATTACATTGTAGAATAAAAAATTTTTAATATTGATTTACTTATTTAATTAAATTAATTTAAAAACCAGTACATAAATATTTTTATGTAATAAATGATCACAAGATATTTAAATTTAGAATTTGTTTGTTAGAGGGCAGATTTTTTATTTTCACATATGATTTAAAGGATTTTCTTGTTTAAATGTTTCAATGTTACATAATTTTTTTTATATAAAATCAGATGACAATAAAATCTGTAATAGTATTACAATTCATAATATATAAAATTACTTATAATCATATATATTACATATTTACAAAAACAAGAAAAACAATGTTTTTCTTAATAGTGTTTCTGCATCACATGATCACATTTCCTATACTAGCACATTAATTGTTGATAAACAGAGCAAAACTCTCCATACAGTATTGCCACCTATACTAGCACATTAATTGTTGATAAACAGAGCAAAACTCTCCATACAGTATTGCCACCTATACTAGCACATTAATTGTTGATAAACAGAGCAAAACTCTCCATACAGTTAATTAATGTGCTAGTATAGGAAATGTGTTCATGTGATACTTAATGGTTTAACACCAATCCTGCCTAATAGGATACTGGTGCCTATGGTTGTAAAAGAGCCAAAGACACCAAAATGTATGGGTGCTGAACTGAGTTCAGACCCATATGACTATATAAGCTATTGAGCTTAGATTGAAAATATTTTTTGTGTTTTCAATTTCATTCTCATAGTTTTGTAGTTAAGTAGAGATAAAAGGTGGTTGCTAGAGGGTTGCATTAGATCCTAAGATCTAAATGCAGTGCTCTCAGATCCAAAGCTCCTCACTGACGAAGGCCACAAGCCAGAAACTAGTCTGGGGATATTGGATGAGTAGGCATTAGATAGGGATTTTATGCACAAGCCTTCTGGCATCCATTGATTACTCTGTTTAGCACAGGTGGCAATACTGTATGGAGAGTTTTGCTCTGTTTATAATAGTGTTTCTGCTTATTAGAATTTGCATTCTAGGGTCTTAGATCTTACTGCATTAAGGTCCATGTATCAGATATATATTTTTTATTTTAATTAATTTAATAATTATTTTAGAAAAAAAACATAATATTTTCAGGATTAAATTAGAATCTGTCAAAGCAAAAGATGAAAAAATTTCCAGACACAATATATACTTAAATTATAATTTTTGTCAGATTTTTTTGTAATTTTAATCATTTTTTAAAATAGTATGTAATTATAACTAAAAAGCAAAAAAATAAGATGTAAAAAAAATATTTTTTAAAAATAACGATTTTTTTATAAATAGCCCACTAAAAATACAAAATAACAAAATAATTCCTTCTTGGCCAATTTGCCATTCTTAGAAAATATAAGAGATCTTGAGAATCTAGACTTGTTATAAAACAATTGAAAATTGCAGGCATATTGTCATTTCATAAAAGCATTTGAGGCCTTTTTCATTTATTTGAGCTTCAAATGCTTTTATGAAATGACAATATTCTTGCAATTTCCAATTGTTTTATATCAAGTCTAGATTCTTAACATTTTTGATATTTTCCGCTAATGGCAAATTAACCAAGAGGGGATTACTTTATTTTGTACTTTTTATTTGGCTATTTATATAAAAAGTATTATTTAAAAAAATTACATCTTATTTTTTATTTTGCATCTTAAAGAGTTTCAGAGACTTTTCAAAGAACAGTAGCTTCAATAATTATAAAAAATAATTGACCACTCGAGAGTTAAAGATTCATAAATCGAAGTTTAATTTTCATTTCTGATGTTCAAGCATCACATGACTCCCCAAGCAACTAATTATTAGATTATTTATAGGAATTATGTTAAATAGATAAAATAATTAAACACAAAACTTAATAACCTGACAAGTTGTAAACATTTTAACTGAGCAATGTTGTGTGTGCTTAATATCTTCTATCATTCTGTAAATGCCTCTAATAAAAACGTATATTTTCTTATTGCCTTTTCTTTTAAAAAAGTATATTTACAAAAATCTTTTTAAAAAAGTAATTTAAGAATGTTTCATTAGTTAATGTGTATTTTATATAAAGAAAACATGATTATGCATTCAACATTAATTAGTGTCAAACATTACACTGTGAATAATATTTTGATAATAACTTTTGTATTTAGTGTAAATATTCTTTGACTTACTTTCAAATGCTATTAAATTTTTTATAGAAAATCACATAAATATTTTGTTTTTTTAATTAAAAAAAATAGGATTCTACAATATTTTTTATTTTTGCATAAATGTTGCAGATTTTTGCTTGATAATTTTTTCCAATATGTTTTGTTGATACTTATTCCATATTATGACTAGAAGATGTAATTATGATTGATTCTAAGTGTTCTCATGATATGAACTCTGACAATAAATAATATGCTTAAAATTGTCAGAGATAACATTGTTTAATAAACAGCTATGTTCATAGCAAAGCAACAGTGGCCACACATTTAGTATATGATATGGCCTGAAGTTAGAATGATTAGAAATGTAAGATTTTATATACTATAAATCATGAAACTGAAATAATTTAATTAAATTATAGCCAGAATTACAAATAATTATATTTTGTCAAAATTTAATTGTCTTACAAGAATTAAGAATTTTTGATTCTGTAGAAAATTTGGTACAAAACATACAGCCATTCCAAAACTAATGATCATTGGTCACATGCTAGAGTCAGTGTTTTCAGGAGTTTTTTTTACAAATTTCTAAGAATGATGTCTTGGGATAATAATCATTTGAAAACATTTTATTTGATTTACTTGATTTAAAAAGAAATTGTGCTTTAAAATGATCAATTTAAACCACTAAACATCACATGATTACCATCTCTTATATTAGCACATAATTGTTATTAAACAAGGCAAAACTCTACATACAGTAGTGCCACCCTATGCCAACCAGAGTAATCAATGGATGTCAGAAGGCTTGTGCATAAAATCCCTATCTAGTGCCTACTCATCAATATCCCCAGACTAGTTTCTGGCTTGTGGCCTTCGTCAGTGAGGAGCTTTGGATCTGAGAGCACTGCACCTAGATCTTAGGATGTAATGCAACCCTCCAGCAGCCACCTTTTATCTCTACTTAACTACAAAACTATGAGAATGAAATTGAAAACACAATATTTTCAATCTAAGCTCAATAGTTTATATAGTCATATGGGTCTGAACTCAGTTCAGTACCCACCACTATCTTATTAGGCAGGATTGGTGTTAAACCACAAAACATCACATGATCAGCATCTCTTATACTAGCACATAATTGTTATTAAACAAGGCAAAACTCTCCATACAGTAGTGCCAGAGATGGTGATCATGTGATGTTTAGTGGTTTAACACCAATCCTACCTAATAGGATAGTGGTGGCTATGGTTTCTAAAGAGCCAAAGACACCAAAGTGTATGGATGCTGAACTGAGTTCAGACCCATATGACTATATAAGCTATGGAGCTTAGATTGAAAATATTATTGTTTCAATTTCATTCTCATAGTTTTGTAGTTAAATAGAGATAAAAGGTGGCTGCTGGAGGATTGTATTAGATCCTAAGATCTAGGTGCAATGCTCTCAAATCCAAAGCTTCTCACTGATGAAGGCCACAAGCCAGAAACTATTCTGGGGATATTGGATGAGTAGGCACTAGATAGGGATTTTATGCACAAGCCTTCTGGCATCCATTGATTACTCTGGTTGGCACTACTGTATGGAGAGTTTTGCCTTGTTATGATCAATTTATAAATAGCCTACACAAATATAAATTTAATTTAAAAAAACCATGAATGAATATTGCTAATAATAATAATAATAATAATAATAATAATAATAATAATAATAATAATAATAATAATAATGATGATGATGATAATGATGATGATGATGATGATGATGCAGCTATTAATTTCATAATTTTTATCATTTTCTAAAACCGCACTAACAAGATAGTAAGAATATTTAAATAATGATTCAGATATGGTAGAAATTGAAAAATGGAAAGATCTAAATTCATTATGAATATTCACTTCTCAAAATAAAAAAAATCAATAATATTATTTTATAAGCTTCAAAAAGCAAGAAAAAAATAATAAAAAGTACTGAATAATACATGAAAAATTTTAAAATTCAATAAAAGTGAGAAAATCATAGATCTTAATAAAAGAAAAATAATTTTTTTTTTATTGACCATAACTTTAAATCTAGTAAGGTTTTTTTCTAGTTGATCTTTTTATTATTTTCACAAGTATATACAAAACTAGTACTGCAATAATAACAATTTGGGCATTAAACTGTAACAGACTATATTTTACTCAACAAAACTTAAATGTTGGACACCAATTGTAACCGACTATAATATGCATTGTATTGTCAAAAACCTCTTCTTAAGCAGGTGTAAATATCAGAAGCTTAATACTCTAATTGAACATATTAATTAACGACTCTCAAGGTTGATTAAACTAAGTTATAATATTTAATATGACCAAGTTTCAATTTTAACATACACAGCTATTAATTAGACAACAATATAAAAACATTATCTCCTTAATTAAATAGCAAATTGTAATAATAAGTAACTGATAAATACTAGTTTAAAATTACAACATCTAATTATAATAATCCTTATTTACTCTGAATATACTCAAAATATTTATGTCCTAAAATTTAATCTACTAGTTCAAATATAATTTTATATAAAATAAATACTACATTCAAATATCAGCCTTTCAAGCTAATGGTGCATACACTTTTGCGAGTGTTAATAATAATAAATGAATACTTTCTCTCCAATACAAGATATAGTATTTATGCAGGAATAAAATGAATGTAATACAATTGTAAACATACGCTATATAAAATAAATGCTTATTTATAAAATAAATACTATGTAAATAAGCATTTATTTTATATAGCGTATGTTTACAATTGTATACATTCAAATATCAGCCTTTTAAGCTAATTGTGCATATGCTTTGCGAGTGTTAATAATAAATGAATACTTTCTCACCAATACAAGATATAATATTTATGCAGGAATAAAAGGAATCTCTTATTCCTACGATTCAAATGCTTATATATGAGCAAATCTGAAGTACTGGCAAGTAAAGCGTGAGGATGGAACCGTCACTTTAAATTACTATATACGATGTCTGAATGAATGAGTGGGTGAAATTGTCTAGAATTTACTAAATGTCATTCCAACTGAAACTTAATCATATGTAAATAAGCATTTATTTTATATAGTGTATGTTTACAATTGTATACATTCAAAATACTGTAAATGACTATAAGAATATTGATAATGATTTTATAATCAGTGGCCAATCTATAAAAATCACTTAATCTATCTCAATCCAAATAACATCTTAATTATAAATCAAGATTGAATAATTTAAAATGTGTATTTTCTGTTAAAATATCCTATCTAAAATAATACTAAATTAATTATCTTAATATATATAAAGTTATATTATCTTACTATGAATTTATAATGATATATCTACTATAATAATAATAATATCCCTTAAATTTATATTCTTTCAATGGAATTATTTATCTCTAAATTAAAATAGATAAACTAAAAAAAATATGAATTCACATTTGAATTTATTTATCAACCTATAATATATAAAATATTAAAATATCATTTACGATTTTGCTATCATTTAATTAAATGAAGTATACTATCGAAATCTATTTAAATAAAATCAATTAGTATAAGAATTTTATATATTTAAATATGTATCTGTCGAGTTCACCAAGTACTGATTTATGAAATATTGGTTGCACCTAAATTGAATAATATATATATATTGTAATGGGATGGAGTAATAAGGGTGGAAGGAAATGATCATTTGTGAACCTGGAGTGATAGAAAATCATCATCCTGAAGTACAAAAATAATATTTCAATAATGAAATTTAATATAAGAGATCATGATATTAAAGTAATAAAGTAAAACAGTATTGTAAAAGATATTAAAAGAGAGCATGAGATCAAGAGATCTCTGAGAGATTAGCCAGCTACACTATACACTAACCAGCAATATAATAAAAGTGTGAGTACTAAAATAACTATTTATCATTGTGAGTGAGCAATCAAAATACATCAACAGTCCATCTTGTGGCTGGATTAGAACAATAAAAAATATAAATCAGTCAATCTGGTGACTGGATTGGAAATGGATCTTCTGTAGACCAGGCTAACTATTGCGCTATTGTCAGTTTGGAGCAATTATTTAACCATTAATTTAGAGGCACAAATTCAGTGCTCATCCATCAGAATGCATAATAATAAAAAATCAGAAAAACAATAATGCTCGGACATTAAAACATGCTGATCTTCATCAATGCTCTGGCCACTTAGTACCATGAATGTACTGACCAACTATAAACTTCATTTTTAAGACTAAACTAAAATAAAAGCTAGTGCATGGGCTTTAAAAGTATTCTCTTTTGTGCCAACCAAAATGATTATTGATTATCTCTGGATTCCCAAAAGCACTAATATAGTCTGATCATCATCAGTACTCCGGTGTGACTTGTACTGGCCAACTATAAACTTAACTTCTATTAAGACTAAGCTAAATAAAATGTAGTGTAGAGGCTTTAAAGAATATAATCTTATGTGCCAACCAGGATGATGATGATTGATCATTGCTGGATATCAGTCATTATTGCATGAATCTAGCTCAAGAGAACACAAACTCTATTACTGTATGTGACCAAGAAATGATGTAAACAGATATTCTAAAAATATTTAAAACCACTGGAATAATTTTCATAATTAAACACAAATTTATTAACAATAAAAAATGATATTAAGGTCTAGAATAAGGCTATGCATATCAATTAAGGCTTCTGATTTTGATTAACATACAATAATAACAAATTATCACATTGTGATTTACATATATGTGATTAATACAAAATTCAGGTTATTACATGTTGGTTTACATATATATCCACACAGACACACAATTTATATTATACAATTAATATATTTCAATTGATATTCAATAATGACAAAAAAATAATTAAATATTACATATATGTCCTATTTGACAAACATTAACTTATATATGCACACATAAATATGCCTATTTTAACTTGTTACAATAATATTATATTTTCATAATTAATTTCTTGATTAAAATATATTAATTTCACATGTGTGTATTAATATAAAAAATCAGTTTATCAAATTCTATTACAGCTTTCTCTTTTTCTTTTTTTTTTTAAAAAAAAGTATAGTCAGTTTTTGACAGGTCACTTTTTGATTGTTGATTAATTAATTATCAATGGGATTTTAAATTTAAACTGTCATTTTTTTTGTAAAATATTTTTTAAATCTGTTTTTTCTTTTAAAACAAAATAATTCTTTCTGTATATAGCTATGGTCATCATTTGAATGAATTATTTTAAAAAACTTATTTACAATTTAGTTCAAGTTATATATAATGCTACTCACCATTGTATATGTGGTTATCTGTACCTCCCTGCATGCACAGATAAAAAGCAGCATACATATACCAATTCTTCAAGCTTTTTCTTGATAAGCTTGGTTTTTGATCCATCATCAAAATATAATCCAGGCTTGTTGTCATCATCATGCAAAAGTATAATTCAGGTATGGTTGACATTTTCTCTTTTGTCTAGGACTTGATGAGTTTCAGGCCAGCAAACTGTTTTCTCAAAACACATTTGTAGCTATGAATTTCAATACAAAGAAGTGGGCCATTTTCCTCCATGTAAATTTAAACTCTCATTAAACTGTAGAACAGCTGTTTCCTACTGTCTTGACTTCAGCACATCTTCATGGGAGCTCTATCTAACTTTGCTAGCTAACTGTGCAGCTAGCTATTTTGCTTTTTAAAAATATTAAGACAAGAAATGCCTTCAAAAAATTTCCATCCAAACTTTGCAGCTGGCCTATTTAACCACTGCTTTTCAAAATATTTAAACCAGATTCTTCTGGCCAGCTCTTACAAAAACTGCACCCAATACTGAACTGATATTTTTAGCAGCCCTTTTATAAAATCATCTGAGGTGATAAAAACACCTTAATTGCAAACAGCCTTTTCTGTCTAATCCTTATTTCTTGAGGTGATAAAAATACAGTAATTGTTTTCAATCTGTTTTGATTAAAAAACAATTTTAATCCCTTCAAAAGCAATTTTAATTAAAAGGTACATTTGACAATCTTATCAAAGGTTTTTAAAAATAGATAATAAAAATGAATACAAGCATTAATTAAAAAATAGATATTTTATACAAGTTTTAATTAAAATATTTCAATAATAAACCCTGCTTGTTTTTAAATTTCAAAATTAGAATAACATTATTTATTTAGACCTTTTTTAAAAAAATATTTCTTTCATAATAAAATTCTGTTTTAAATTCAGAATTATTTAACCCTTTATAGGATTATTTTTCTCAGTGAATGTAGAAAATATCTACTAAAAAGTTTTGTCTATGTTTATTTCTTTGTTTATATATATATATATATATATATATATATATAAACAAAGATATATATATATATATATATTCAACCAACCAATCTCTTAAAAACCCACCTCCTTCTAACAACAATTAAACAACAACTACTAATTACTCACTACTACTTCTATTTAACACTTGTTTACTATTTTCAAAACTCCTAATACCATAAAACTTACGATTTAAAAATTACTACTTAAAATTATGGGAAATAACAAACACTCAAGCATCGACAAATAAAATATTAACTAATATTTTCTGATATTTTGTCCTCCTAAATTTACCTTTCAGACAATGGTTGGTTTTCAGGCAAGGTGTCAACTATTATCAATAGTGAACTATTAATAACATTCAACACTCGACTACCAAAATATATACTGATCAAATAAATACTTCATTATTATTTTTTAAAGAAGAAAGAAAATCCCTTAGGTGCCAGCTAATTACATTAGAATTAGCATGTCCATCTGATCAGCATAATCCAATGTCTGAAATGTCTGCTAGCTCAGTCATTTCCAACCACCTACTAACAAACAAACAAAAGGTATCTTAAACACCGCCTGTTCTCAACTGCTACTATTTTCTAAAACTAAAATAATTTTCCCCTGAACCATTCAAAATAATACTTCGCTCCTTTAAAACTAATAATAACAACATTATACTGAATGCTAAACATTTATAGATTTAACATGGCGAATTTTTTCTAAATACTATTATTAACGATTGGATTTTTCCCCTCCTACTCTTATTAAGAAAATAAATATTTATACTTACCCACAGGCATCAGAATAAACATAAATATTTTAAGAAAAATAATTTACTTTATTTTAAAATAAATGCATTGTATCTTATAATGAAACACACGTACACTTTTTTTTAAAGATTAAAATAAGCATTTTAATATATTACTTGAGCAAATAAATTATACATGTTACATCATATTTTATTATTATTATCTTTTAAGTTTAAATTTAAAAATCAAATCACCCATACGTGCTTGACAAAAATATTATTTAATAGAAGCTGCTTTTACTTATTTTATTATTTCAAATATTATCTTTTGAAGTTTAAAGTTTATTCTTTTTTTAAAGTTTAATTCAAAAGTTCAAAGTTTTTTTTAATAAAGTCTATCTTTATTTTTAAAGGAAATCGGAAATGTTTAGATATTAAAGTCAAATAATTACCTAGGTTTTATATACGACAGAAACAGTATAATGGAATTATCTCTGAACTCATCGACGGCTGGTAAAATTCTTTCGTAGATCCTGTGTCCTAATATTTCCATGGCTGGTTTGACGTTCCCCACACTCCGCTGTCCATTTAGTTTATTTCAACATGATTACTTTCCGAACTAATCGCAGATCTTAAATGCGTAGAGAGCAGCTTCCAGTCAACTGCAAATATGTTGGTTTTTAACAGTGCAACATTTTGGAAATATTACTTCAAAATATTTTATTAAAATAAGAAAGTCAGAACCAAGAATGAACAAAATTGAGCTATTTATACTTTTTTAAACAATGGAAAACTTTATTTTTAGCAGCAGCATTCTTCGTCTAGTGAAATAAAATCAGCTTCTAGCATCTACTTTTTATTAAAAATTGCATACACACACACACATATATTTATTTATTTATTATAAGATAAAATGAAATCTATTTATTATTTTATTAAAAATTCATTTAAAGAATATTAAATCATTTATTTATTACAATATTTTTTTCTTCTTTTAAACAAAAAAAAAATCTTTTATTTTGAACAGCTTGTTATTTTAAACAACTTATTATTTTAAACAGTGTTTACAGTTTATTTTATTCAATACAAAAATTCCCCCTCTCCCCCTACTCTTTAGTTTTTACATTTTATTCTCTTAATTTTAAACTTTTATATTTTTAAACATGGAATTCATAATAAATTAATTACATATCAATGTACTTTGGTACAATATATATATATATATGTACACAACTATATTCTGTGTGCCATGTAACCAAGATGGTTACAATATATATTTATATATAACTATATGCACCCTTACCAATCCAATTGCTTGTTTCTTATTTGTTTCATAATTATTTAATGTAAGAAGTATAAGATGTAAATTAATACATAGCCTCTAAATATTTAAAAGTACATTAGCAAATAGATATGCATGCATAATTAAAATGATTGCTAAATCAAATTTTTTATTCAATTTAATCAATATTTATTAATAATAATCAAATGACAAATTAATAAAAAAATTATATCATGATATGCATTCTAACTAAACATCACTAAGTATATCTTTCCTATGAACTCGTACTAAAAAGGACAGATACTTGCAAAAATAGAAATTTATTTATTTTATATTTATCGTGTAATATAATAGAATCTGTGTAAAAATGAAAGTGTTGTTTAACAAATACACAACTAAAATAAAATAAAGCTAATAATAATTATATAATATTCATACTATATGTAATTTATTTTGATAAATAAAATAAAACAAGACTATGTATTGAAGCAGTCAGTTCAATCCTAGCTTCATGATTTTTCACATGTAGCCAACTTCAAACTCTTGTACTAAGCTTGAATTTCTGATGCAATGGGGCTTTATACGTTCAGTCCACGCTAGTTTCCTTAAAGAAAAACTATTATAAATGTGTGTTAAAATTAACTCATTTGAGATTTAAACTAATCATTTCTATTAATAAATTCATGTTAGAATTATTCATGAATTTATATATATTATAACTGTGTGGATTGTGCGTATATATTTATAAATATTTAAATGTACATATTCATTCTAAAGTTTCATTGCGTCGGAAATGTTTTATTTTACTTTAAATAGTTAGTTCAAATTTTTAGTGATTAAAAGCTACATTCTTTCGATAAGCTTTCAGATTGTCCCTTTCCAAAAACAATGGGTAAAGTTTTTATTAATTAGAAAAAGATAAGTATTTAAAATGTAAGAACAGTCCTAATTAAAATCATTTTCTGATTTTAAAAATTCATTTTCTAATTAGAAAATGAATTTAAGTTAATGAGTTTGAAAGCCTTATCGAAGGAATGTATCTAAAAACAACTAGTAAATTTTTGTAAGATTGATTAGGAAAGAAGCGCTAGCCTGAAGGTATCAGATACAGTATAAAGAGCCCAGGAAAAGTTTCCAAGTGGCTATTATTCCTCATTAAGAGAAGCCATATATATTTCATTAGAGAAGAAGCCGCCCAGTTAAATTATGAAGTAAAATAGTGTTTCTACCATGGTGGGGGGGGGGGCTTAACTTCAGGAGTCTGACTACCATTCCTGAAGTCCCCTGAAAATCTTCAATGTGGCTGTAATATAAAAATCCATATACCAATTGTAAGCTGCCGAAACCTTAGAGAAATCCTTCAAAATGTCATTCAAATAATTTTCCAAAATGTGCATCTACATTTCATCCAACTGGACTCTGCCATGTGGAATTTAAGGAGCCAACCATGAAGAAATGATAATATCTTTCTTATATGAACCGCTACTTTCTCGCTGGTCTTCGAACTTTATTTTACACTACCTTTAAATTAAGTACTGTTAAAAGCTCTTCTCTTTCCTTAATGTATTAATGCTATTTTAAATTATGTAGTAATTCTCTATCTTAATCTCTAGTCTTTAAATTTAATATTTGTTAACTTTCTCTTTTCTTATGTTGGCAGTTCATTTATTATATTATATATATTTATTGTGTGACTTATTAATGTTGTTTATTTTTAATTATATGCCAGTAAAACTTCAACTCGATAATAATTTCCTTTGTTGCGTTTGCCTTGTTAAATAATATTATATTAATTTTTATAGTAATTCTTACCCATTAGAACTCATTGGATACAGTTCTATTAATTATCGAGTTAAGGAGTTATACAATTTTTGCTATTTTTATTAATGGTTAATAATAATAAATTATTAGCTCAATTTCTAACCTATGCTCCCGGCCACTTTACTGAGTTTATAATATTCATTTATTCACATTAATAATATTAAAATGTTTTGCTAAAGCTTGATAAAGGGAATAAAGTGAACATATTCTAATTTAAATTTGTATTTCTGTATTAATATTCAGGAAGAGCATGACGTTTGGGGCATGATTAATATGATTCTATAATTGCATTAAGTACTTTTTAGTTAAAGCTCGTTTGACTTTAATTCAACTTGGTCAGGTCATCACGTAGAGCATTCTTTATATAAAATGGGTTTTATTAATTAAAAGATGATTACCAAGTCATCATTTTTCCGAATGTTGCTGGCGTGAGCTATCTCCTGCTTCACAGGCTTGTCCTCGGTGATATTACTGTTCGTTAAATTACATAGGAAGAAAGTACTTCCTCACTTGCTCGTTTTATATTTGGAACACCAAAGGTTCGAGGCTACGACCCAACCTGGTTTTCCATGTTCTATGGATCCTTCATGTAGGGCATCAAAGACTTGTCAAATACAAGCACCCTGCTATTTTCTCAAATCACAGACAAGCCATTATTTTTCATATTTATTCTTATAGCTCATAAGTTGTCAGTACCGTTTATTTCTCAGTTCCAGTAAAGCCCGCTCTCATGCTCGTAAATCGTGATGAATTGATTTTATTAAAGTCGAACAAATTCATATTTATTTATAATTAAGTAAGTTTTCTATTAAATATTAAAGTTATGCCCTAAACACGTATCTTGCTCTTTGTGAATTGATTTACGAATGTGAAAATAAATCTCACATTCTTTCTTTTAGAATTTGAATCATAATTTCTGTCACAGCCAAATACCTTTATCTACTTTTACTTCCTCGTCGGGGCATAGATATAGATATTTCTCCTAAAATATTGCATAATCGTATTAGCATATAATAAGGACTGCCATTCTTATTGTAAATATAAATTCCGTTTAAAGACTAGAGATAATCTATATCATAATCTAAAAGTTGAACAAAATTATTATTATTATTATTAAACATTTTATTAACACATTTGGTTTTTAACTTTCTTTCTTATTCAATAATTATTTTTAATAGTAATGCTCGCTATCTGTATTGGCAACCCGAACACATATATATATGAGTGGACTTATAAAGATTCTTAGTTATTTTATTATACTTCATTAGAGTTAAATCAGGGGTCTCATTAATCATCATCATCCGTTAAGCTAGTTCCTTGGCGCATACTCATGTACCATAGATATATGTCATCCATTGATTTGATCTGAGCTCGTGAGTTGGGTTTGAATTCAGTTTGAACCGCCTGAGTTTGAATCCGACTTTGAGTTTGGGTTTGTTGACGTGTTGGCTTCTTTTTGACTGGTACAGTATGTTTATTTGTTTTCCTTATTTAAAAAATATGGTATCAATAAATCGCTATTGTAATATATTCATCTAGATTTTTTTAATACTCACAACATACATATTGAAATAATATGCAATCAATAAATAAGCATATTTGACTTTAAATTGAGTTTCTAAACATTAAATTTAGAATGTATCCCTATTTAAATTAAGATTTAAACTTTCTTTTACTTTTATATATAAACAGAAAATTTATTAACGTACAAGATAATAACAATAAAATATAATATGAATGAATGAATACATAAAATATACATTTGCATATAACCTGTATAAAATCCTTATATGTTTTCCAGAAAACCACAACAGTTCAAATGTTTATGTTCAGTAAGCTCCAAATAAACCAATTAAATTCATCAGTTTGGTTGATACAATATATATTTCAAATGGTTACTTGAAATAAGAAGGTTTTCCAATTCCAGGTGAATTCCAATTATTATTTTATAATTTTTTGAATAATAATACATTTAATATCATCAACGATATTGTTTTAAAACCAGTGGATGCTGACATTCTTTTATAATATAAGCAATATTAATAAATTAGGTACTTGTAACCTATGCCCCATGTGGCCGCCAGAGGCACTATTTCCGTCTGCTTTTTGGCCCCCTACTCTGGATATTTCTGTGATTGACACGGAAATAGCGCCTCTGGTGGCCACATGGGGTGTAGGTTACAAGTACCATAAATTAATTCCAATTTAATATTGAAATAATCTATCACAATAATTAGACAATATTTTTCAGCAAAATAGTTTATATATATAGTAGCATATAGATAATTTTGATGTTTGACAGTTAAAACATTTCATTTACCCATTGTAATAATCCTTTAGCAGATAATCTTAAAATGAATTTTAAATTTAGAAGTTTTTTTTCTCCATCTTTTGCAAGTACTTCAGGAAACCAGTCTGTTTCCTGAACAAATATATTTCTTTTCTACTCCTTAATTTGACATCTAATAAATTAACACACACACACAAATATATTTATGTTTGGATTTTCTTGCATGAAGGCTAAAATATCAGAAAGCAATTTTAAATTGTTCAGTCCTATTTATAACTTTGTTACAATTGATGTAATATTCTTAATCAAAACTAAGGATTCACTAAATTTTTACCCAAATATTAAAATTAGATCTACACTGCATTCCAAAATCAAAATTTTCCCTTTATAACAATAGAAAGAATAAAATAATATTTCATAAATAATTATACAAAAAATATTTTAATTTGAAAATAAATATGACACTCTTTAATTAAATTAATACAAACTAAAATAATTAAACTTACATATTCACAATATTTTGTCAGAAATATATAATTTATATATTATTCTAACTTAAATAGCACACATAATATGTATAAGATATTAAATATTTCACTTGTTGTGTCTATGTAATACAAGTTTTAATTACAATAAAAAATAGAACAAAGAAAATATTAACGAATTTAATTAAAAAGTTATTAATTTTATTATTTAACATTGTTTTATTTTTTACATGTGTTTTTAGAATAATAATATTAATTTACCAAGTTTATGCTATAATAATAGTACATTTTCCTCTAGTATTTTGTTGTCATAGCAACCATTTTAACATTCTCTAGATTAATACATAATTTTTAAAACTATCTAAAAAAAATTTTATACACGATCTTTAATCATATACAGAAATTAAACTCAATTTCTGTCAGTACAATATATATATATTGTAACAGTATAAATTATTATAAAAGAATGAGTAACTGCATTATGATGCCCCATGAATTAGATAAGCTAATTTTTCTAAAGATATAAATAAAAATATAACCAACTATTATTAGATAGATAATAGCCCATAAAATTTGAATACCGATTTTGTAATGTAGTCAATAAATTGTTATCATCTCAGGTAACTGATTTAATTCAAACCATATATTAATGTATCAATTTCTATAACAGTATAAAAATATTAAAATAATCATCTATTAATAAAAAAAATGACAACACTTTTTAGATACAAAATTTTATAATAGTATATTATGCCAGTCAGTCTTAAATGACAGGCACAAGATGGTGGCAAGCTTAGTTACAGCCTAAACAAAAATATACATAAACTGATAATAAAAGGATTGGTTCTGTGTAAATATATTTTCTTTTTCGCTTACACACAAAATATATTTTTTAAAAAAGAGTAAATGATGATACTACACATTATATAAATGTACATTCACATATATTTTTGGTTTTTTATAATTTTGTTTGTCAGAAATTATTATTTTTAAAACATGTAAATACGTAGGGGGTATAAGTTTATAGTAGGAAACTTAAAAACTTAAAAATAATTTTGAAGTTTTCAACACATATACATTTTAATTTTTATATATTGTTAAAATTTGGTTTTAATTACCACAGGCAAGTCAATGACTTTTTCTTTTTATCATATTATGTTTTGGAGGAAAAAAATATAGAAATGCATTAGTGGTCATCCGGCTTCATCCCTGCGGAATGGTAATTAAAAAATATGGGATTGGAATGTAAAATGTATTAATGGTTTGAGAAATCTTAAGTAAATTCAAAGATAAAAGTCTTCGTTAAGACAAAATATTTTTTTTGTGATTAAAATGAATAATGGGGAAAAGATATGAAAAATAAATTCAGCTATGAGTATTGTTTAAGCACATGAGCACTTAGCTAGGAATGTTAATAGCAATTACTTAAAAATGTAAAACCAATAGTCTGGAAGGAAGATCACAATATTCACCATGTAATGAGGGGGAATATATAAGCATTGATCAGGTGAGATAAAAATCTTTTTCTTATACTGTCTTGTTGGCAAACATGACATAGTGATTGAAAATTTATAAGAATAAATTGTAGATGAAGATTTATAGTGGAAATGGAAATATGAGACAGAGAGTTACAGTTGACAGAAAGTTATCTACAGAAAGAAGGGAGAAGAGAGAAAGTGATAGAGAATAAAGAAAAAGAAAATTAGCTGCACTTCCCAATGGTGGATTCAAGCTCGTCTTTTTAAAATTTTCTTTCCATTATAAAATTCCTTCCAACTCAAAATAGATCATTCTTAGCTTTGAAAAATAGTGTCCAACATGAAATAGGGGAGGTGGAGTGTAAGAAGACCAAAAACTACATTTTGTAATAATTCTATCAACTTGATAAGCATCAACCATGAAGGTATTCTAATATTTAAGAGAATGAAATAACCAATTAAATGCAGAAACTAAATCAAGATAAAAAAAAAAAAGAAAAGCAAAGGAAAAGAAAGTGAATCTAAATTAAATTTAAGTTTTAATTTGAGTGCATGTATTATCAAACCACTTGAAGGCATGGAATCAAAATCTTATTATTTTATGAAAATGAAGATGGAGTAGAAAACTAATTCAGTGCACTTGCACTGCTCAATCCAATGTAGCCATGAAGATGTAGATACCAGCCCCAGTGAAATACAACTGCCTGGAACAATCTTGCTGATACACCATGGGGATCAGAACTGAAATCACCTGGTCAGCCATTTATATGTCTCCTTCAACAGTCCTTGGCCCAGAGAAGAAAGAAGCCTTCGGGAAGTATAGTTATGTAATATTTTTATTTGTTTTTTTTTAATTAACTAATCAACTATGTAACCTTCTTATATCTATTTCATTTAATAATTTTATTTTAATTATTTATTCAATGGTATATGTAGATTGAATCTTTAACAATCCAATAAAAAACAATTACAATTCTATTTATGGAAGGTAGGCTTACTATTTTTAGAATTATATTAATCGCTAGGCATCAGTTTATTCGTTTAGTTTTTTTTATGTATTAATAACCTATCTGCTACTTGCAGGATATAAGAATTATCAATCATTTAAATATAGATTGTTTATTTAGTGGAAAAGTAAGTAAACCTACTGATCAAGATAATATTTTAGCCTTTGGATATATGTTTCATTTTTATATAACCTTCTTTTATATTGTTTAATCTGCTATGAGCAGGATTCTTTAAGTTGCAAGTTACCGTTATTTTGTCCCACATATAATTTCATTTTATCCACCATGTGCAAGATTATTTTTTATAATGATTAGCGATAGTTATATATTTTCATTATCTGCTACATGGAGGATATATTTATTAACTGTCAATGTGGATTATGCTATAATGTTTTAAAATAGTTTTATATTCTTTTATTATCTGCTATGTGCAGGATACATTTATAAACTATTAATGTTGAAACTTTAGTAACTTGCAGTTATATTATGATGGAAATCAATTAAGGTTATAATATCTTAATTATGTATATTCCATGGCCAGCAATTATGTTTATCAACTCATTAAAATATGAGAGCTTAAGGTGTGTAGGGGAAAGAGAGACTTAGACCATTCCATCCAATTTATTGATTGTTTTAATATTTTCTAAATTTTATGTTTGAGTTATATTCAGTATTTTTTAAATATAACATTATAAGAAATATAATAGAGGGCTTAATAAATATAGAATTTCCATTTTAAAATTATAGCATTGTGCTGTGTTTTTAACAATAATTTTCTCTGTTCCAAATAATTCAAATGAGCTACCTCCAGTATTAACCCGGCAACCACTTACCCGAGATAAAGAGTTGACTAAGCTAGCATGGGATTCATCTTTATCGGGGTGAAAATAATTAATTAGGGCATCTATTTTTTTTATCTTTGTAGTTAATAGAAGGGCATCAATCTTTTAAAAAATTGACATTGTCATGTCCTTCTGGGGAGAGAGCAATCTCTTTCCAGGAGTGATGCACAAAGGTCAAAGTTAAGGAAACTTTCAAAAGTATGTACACACCAATAATTATTCTTTTTAGATGTATTCAATAAATTTATAAATCTCAGTGCTTAATTAATTATCATGGCACTTATATAACATGCTTTTCATGTTCAATGCATGTGCACAGTATAGAAGTAACTGACAAGTAAAAGCACACAGCCAGTACAATATAGGTATATAAAATGAAATAAATAATTTTCTTAAAACTCAGTTGAAATGTCAATTTGTATTAAAATAAAGTGTCTATAAACTAATGATTAAATAAATGTAGGTTATAAATGTTCAAATATTATTGATATCAATTTATATCAGTTTAAACTAAAATAAATATATTAGTTTAATCAATTGGTGTTTAATAAAACATTAGTTTTACTTTCAATAATTACTTATTCATTGTAATTAATAAAATGTAACTGATGAAATAATACAATAATATAATAAATTATTAAAATATGTAGGTATTTATTTAATATTTTGGCTAGTTAATATTTAATATGAAATGAATTACTAGATTCTTGAAACTAATATTAAAATATAATATAGTAAATAAACTATAAATAATCACTAGATCCAACTTTAATTAATAAAATAGAAATTTATTAATATAATAAACATTATAAATAAAATATATAAATTAGTAAGCAAATGAAATAATCTTTGTTATGCTATTTGATTATGAATTAATTATCTGTTTTATTTATTGCATGTTGTATAAATTTTTATTTATCTATTTAGCGGATATTGTAAATGATATACTAATAAATCAGAAAGAAAATATTATGTTTACATAAATACTTAAAAATAAATACTAAAAATTATATATAAAATTGTAAGTAACTATGTTTTATTTGTTTTATGTTTTTTTTTACAATCATAAAAGTGAAATTATTAATTCCAACACAGAAATTATCATATAATCAATATATATTAAAATATGTACTACCACAAAGATAACTCATGAATATTTATACTTATGATTTGTTGCATATATATATAACATAAACAATCAAACATACTATAAGTTTTCAAATAAAACATGTAAAATTAATGTTAGGAAGTACATTTAAATTCTGTTTTTAAGATAATCTAAATTTTCTTTTTAGATAATTTATATATTTGGGTACAATAAACAAAATATGCATTTTAAAATAAATAAATAATGAAAACATACAATCTGTTTAATTTTGTCTAAAATTGCCAGGTATGTTTCTTAACTAAAATTCCAGTTAAAACATATTTATGAATATATATATAAAAGACATATTTTGTGGGTTCATCCGTGTTAAAAAATTTAAATATTGATATACCGATGTTTTGACTTGATCACACAAGTCATCCACAGATGAACCCACAAAATGTCTTTTATATATGCAACCCATGAAAATCTTCATATCAACAAATATATATATATATATATATATATTAAAAACATAAAGCTAAACTAGTCAATCAAAATTACCTCAAAACCAAAATGCAAACAGAGTAGCCAAGAAAATAAAATCTAAAACACTACCAATGGTTTCACTGCTACAAGCAGATTTCTCAAGTATAAAGAGCTACAAAATAACATATATCAACAAAACAATATTTGCAAAAACATTATCAAATTAAAGTTCACAAGTCTTTGGAGCTCTTATTTATTTCTTATGACAATTTCCATAGTATAAAGATATATTAAATAAGTATGGTATAGGAAGTCCTATAATATTCCAATTATAGCATTTAAAGAAAATTTTTTATTCACTTGAAAGAAGTGCATGCTGAAATAAAATATTTTATAGTAAAATATTGAAGCATTAATATTTTCCTCTTTTTGTATTAATATTAATATTGATTAATCCTTAGATAATAAACATTACCATAATTTCATAAATTAATATGTTTCTGTAGAACTGTAAATGCATTATATAATGAGATGATTTATTATAAAATGTTAGTAGAGTTCTCAAAAGACAGAAGTCTTTTGGAGCAAACATTTTCACTTAGCCATTAATTTTTATAGTAAAATCTAACTATTAATATCATATATAATGCATTGACTTTTCTTGTTGAGTTGCAGATTAAGAGAGAATAACCAAACTAAAATCAGGAATTCAAATATGTTTTTCTTATGATGTATTACTATCCTAAAAACTATTCATATCGTTTCACTCAAATTTAACCCATTGAAAATACATCAGTATTCATGACATAAACATTTTTTTAATTTTGTAAAAAATAAATGCTTTAAAAAATAATAATATAAATGTGAAAATTGAAATACATTTTAAAATCATAATTTAAACAAAATATGAATATACTTTATATATTTATTTAATACTCAATATGGATGCCTTATTGCATACTATAACATTTTTAAAATTAATACTAACATATAGGAGCGATTCATAAAATATTCTTTATGGACTTAATTATCTAACTAAAAATGATTGACTCCATATAACTTTGAAGTTGAACCTTAAAAACCCATAAAATATATAATAATTTTAATATTGAAAATTTTTATATAAGTTTAAAAATTACATTAATACAACCTACTCCTAATGTAAATCATACATTTAAACATAACTAATGTCATAAGTAACAAAATTAATAGAAGTATTGCCTATACACTTATATAATAGTATCTGAAGACCTTTTATATTTGTTTATTGCATTAATAAAAATAACTAACTAACTAAATAAGAAGAAATTATAATAAAGTTCACTAAATAATCCATCGGTTTATACTCCAACAGTTATAATAATTAAAATTTATTTCAATGAAATATTTATCCATGTTTAATATTACAACGTTTTCGGGAATTCATGAAAATTTTAATAAAAACATCAAACATGATATTAAGCACAATTAAATTTCCTTTTGTAATCTAATCCTTACTGGAATGTAATATCAAGATTAATAAATTCAATTAAGCATATTTGTTAATTCAATGTGAGATACATTTAACAGAGTAATCAATAAAGGCTTGCTGATAAATTTGACTTTTATAATATTAAAATATATGCATTTTAATCGATAATCCATTAGCAATATTAACATATTTGGCATTTATATATCATTATCCATTTCTTAAAGGCCTGGAAGTGAATTGTAGTTTACTATAAGGAGCAATTTAATTCATTTGTAAAGACATTATAACTTTATATCCAAAAGATTGGTATTCAGCACTTTTTTTATTTTAAATATTTTATTAATCAATTAGTTTATAGATATTTAATATATGCTGCTAATAAGTCCAGGGTATATATATATTGTATATGTGACCAAACAAATAGACTATAATCCATAAACATGTTAATTCCATCAATTTTAATTAAAGTTCAGCATTTCACCAAGCACAATGTTTAAAACAGTATATATGAGTTGAAAAATTATTACTTAAGGTAAATATATATAAAAAAAGATTATCTTTGCATTGAGGCATAATATTTACACTTTTTGAAGTGAAGAGATACAAGTGATTTGATTGAAGTTGATTGGCATAATTTCATAATTTGTCAGCTATTAACCACAACTTTAAAATTAAAAGATCATTAAAGTCTTTAGATGGTATTCCATAAGTAAACTTAACAAATTTCCATTATTAGTTGACTGCAATAAATGAGATTTTCTTGAAATAATAATCAGTAATAGTTTTTTGTCTATATGCTATTGTCTATTCTTTTCATAGTCTGATAAGACATTTTTACCAAACTAAGGCAAAATGTCTAAACTGGTTAGTCTACGCAATCATGATGATGAAGACAAACAGGCTATTTTAAAGTTTTAACCTGTTTAGGTTTTGAATGCAATAAAATTTTATGAAGACTGGTTGGATTTTCACAGCATTGATATTTTACCTGTCGATTAACTGACATCTGGATATCACATTTCCCATTATGAACTGGGGCTTTCTTATTTTTCCAGGAAAATGTGGAGAATTGCTATGGTTACAAAAAATGCAGATTAAAGACCCTATTTGGTTTTTGAATTAACATGATAAATTTTATAAAATTATATTTTCTCTTATGTGTTAGTCTGAGAGACTTTTGGAGTTGATATTGATTATATTATATGCTATTTAACCAATAAAATTGGTTAATATATATTTGTTTAACCATAAAAATAAAGCCAAAATTTTATAGTTTTTGAGTTATATTAGATGATTATAGTCATAACTGTAAGGTTACAATATGCATGTGGTAACACAATGTTACCTTGTATGTTAGATATGGTTTAAAAATACATAAAACTACATTAGCAGTACTAATCTTCTAAATTCTAATTAATTGTTAGAAAGTTTGGCAATTATTAAAATAATAATAAATCAAATTAGATTTGATCAGATAAAACAATTTCTTATCACTGAAAAGAAATTATAAGTAACAATAATTGATTTTAAAAAGTTAAAAATCAGTAAATCATATGTTCAGTACTCATAGATGGGATTGAAAAATGGTAAAAAAAAAAACATGATTGAAAATCTATTTTAAGTATAGCACAAATTTTGGTAGATTTAAAAAGCATATAAAATTAAAAACAGTATTTTGTAAAAAAAAAAAAAAGATAATAATAAATAACTTTATTAAATTCAAAATCAGGTCTAATGTTGAGCCAAATATCAATGATAAGTAGATATAAGTTTGATCTATTAGAAAAATAGAGGGAAAATGGTAAAAAAATGGAATATTCATATTTGAGGTACAGAAAATATGATAGCTAAAGTATTAGATATTTGCAAAAAATAAAAATAAAAATATTACAAATTTGTCTTGCATTGGTGGTCGAGAGGTCAGCGCGACTGCCTTGCACTTGCAGGCAGTTGCCCAGGTTGCGGGTTCGCGTCCCGGCCGATGCTATGACACTTAAAAAATATATATATTACAAATTACAGACATCAACTTTTTGCCACTACTAAGATTATCACAGTCAGTCTACATAGAACACTGGAGTCAAATCAAACAAAATTGCTTGGTTTAAAATAGGTATAGCACAATAAAGTACTCACAAATAATTAAACACTCCAAAAACTTGAACTGAGTTAAGCCACTGTGAAAAGGTACTTTAAACTATATATATATATATTCTAACTTAAAAGTATTGAGTTAACTTTTGGTGACTTCTCAGCAGAATTATAGTGCAAAATTATAAAAGATAAATAATATTTCTGTATTGTAATTTTCATTGCATCATTCTCACCAAGATAGGGACTGGTTTTTATCAGCTTTTAACATCTTGTGGAGAGGTATAATTATAAACATATTACCGAAGACATGAAATAGATGTATGACCCCCAACATGCACATTTCATGCTGAATCAACACTTATCAGTTGGCCCATATCATATTCTCTTCCACATTTTTTTATTATTGTTTAATAGATATAGATAGGAAATTATTATATATAGAGCTCGCAAAACAAACTCTTAACAAGCTTTGTAGAATACCCCCAACTTCAGACTGGTTTCTGCTACTGGTGTCCTCAGTGAGATGCTATATATAACATTTGTAAACACATGCTTATTAAATTAAGTCATGTGACATCTGACTTGATTTTAAAAAAAATATATATATAAAAAAAAATATATGGAATTACTAAAAGTTAATTGATAAGTGTTAAATTTACTGCCTTCACAACTTTGACATAAACCATTTGATAGAAATATATTAATAATTTTTATTACTCATTCATTAGACAAGAGATTATCCATTTAATGAATAATATTTCTGTAGTGTAATTTTCATTATACCATTTTCATGCAAGTCAGGGACTGGTTTCTATCATTTTTTACCCCCTTGTGGATGGGTGTAATTATAAATATGGGGAAAGCATGTATAATCTCCAAAGATACACATTTCATGCTTAATCAGTAATCGTCAGTTGGCCTAAATCATATTGTCTTACAATTATCTTTATCATTGCTCAGTATCTATAGATAGAGAGTTACTACAGTTTAACTGGTAAGTGCCAAACTTGCTGCCCTCACAACTTTGGTACAAACCATTTGATTGGAAGTATAATAATAATATTTTATTAATTATTCAGTAAGTTAGAGATTATCCATTTAATGAGCAATATTTCTATTATGTAGGACTCTCACACAAGATAGGGACTGATTTTTATCCACCTTTAATACCTTGTGGAGTGTAATGATAAATATATAACGAAAGACATATGAAAAAGATATGTGATCCCCAAGATGCAAATTTTGTCCTGAACCAGCACTCATCAGTTGGCTCAAATCATATTCTCTTAGAGATGTCTATCATTGTTTAGTGTGTATGTATATATATATAGAAAGAATTACTACTGTTTATTGATAAATGTCAAGTATATTAATAATTTTTATTAGTCATTCAGTAGACTAGAGATTATCCATTTAATGAATAATATTTTCATAATGTAATTTTCACTATACCATTCTTACACAAGTTAGGGATTAATTTCTGTCAACTATTAACACCTTGTGGAGAGATATGATTATAAAAATATAATCAAAGAGATGAGAAAAAGATGTATCATTCCCAAGGTGCATATTTCATGCTAAACCAGCACGTAACAATTGGCCATGTTCATCTTGGGAGTCATACATCTTCCTCATATGTCTTTGGTTATATGTTTATAATTACACCACTCCAAAAAGTGTTAAAAGTATATAGAAACCAGTGCTTATCTTGCATGAATTTTGTAGTGAAAATTATCCTATAGAAATATTGATTAAATAGATAATCTCGATTCTAATAAATGACTAATAAAAATTATTAATTATAGATGAGTTGTTATTATATTTTGAATTGTATAAGCATTTGATGATGATTAAAGCTTTGGTGTATTAATACATAAACAGGATATTGCCAAATTCTAAAGAATGTTTGTCTAAATGCAACAGTGATTTAATGCATGATAGCATTAACAAGATTGACATTGATAAGGTGTAAAATAGTGACTCCATTTTTTCAGAACTTTTTGCAGCTGATTTATGGGAAGTATTTTATGAATAAAAATAGAATGCTAAGTGAATAAAAATAAATGAAAATTGTTTAAGTGATTTAAATTTTGTAAATCTTGTGTCCGTTTTTATGAATAATATTTCAGAACTTCAAAAAATGTTGCAAAAGTTACCAGAAGAAAGCAAGAAAATAGGACTAATGATAAATACTAAAAAAAAAAAGAAGCTAAGAAACATTTAATGGCTTCCCAAAAAAATAGAAATACAAATTAATCGTAATATATTAGAAGTTAACTATTATAATAACATTGATCAGATTATTAACGGAAATAGAGATGCAATATAAAATTATTTACAGAATTAAACATGGATAGGCTGCCTTTGTTTCTGTCTTGGACACTTAATGTATGAGAAATGCAAAAACTTCAGAATATCCAGTGAAGTATGA
Organism: Epiperipatus broadwayi; assembly: GCA_028023455.1. Taxonomy (NCBI): domain Eukaryota; kingdom Metazoa; phylum Onychophora; class Udeonychophora; order Euonychophora; family Peripatidae; genus Epiperipatus; species Epiperipatus broadwayi. The sequence continues at coordinate 2,260,609 of JAQFVV010012427.1, forward strand.
CAGGTGCATATTTAGAATAATAATAATGCAAAATTCTTAAATTAGTAAACTGACATCATTGAAAAAATTAAGAAACAGAAATGAAATTGGGTTAGATATGTGATTATAGGAGTTAATAGTAAGAGGACAATTAAAGTTTTAAAATGGATCCCAGAAGATTGTAAAAAATCTAGGAAATAAACCATAGATGGATGATATAAAAAAGTTTATTGGAGGAATGTAAAAAAGAGATGTATTGAAAAAAAATTGATTAAATGTAATAGATTAATAATTGTTGAAAACGAGGGTAACGTTTAGTCGAACTATTCATTTTAGATGTAATTAACTATTTTTTAATTTTTATTTATGTAAAAAGTCTTGATTATTCTTTTAATACTGCCATATTTATATAATTAATAGACTTACAATTAAAAGGTTTGACAAAGAAAAATTTATAAAATATTTTGTTTTTATATTTGATTCTAATCTTTAGTGAAGAGTAGAAGCTAATATTAATATAATAGTTAGAATTGTCATCGGTAGTTAAAAATTTTTATTGTTTTAAAATATATTATGTGTGTGGGTGTGCGCGTCATAATTTATTTTGATTGCAACAGTTTTCTTTATTGATACTTGCTTTCCATTCTAGGAACATTTTGTTTATTCTTATTTAAAAAAGATTAGAATTTTCAAGACTTACAATGTATTCAAACTTACAATCTTCATCATTATAATTTATTTTTTTAGCCCAAATTAAATATATTCCATTAAGATAGTTGCAAAGCGAATTAATGCTGCTATGTGAAATAGTTATTTTACACTATAACACAGCTAATGATTTGGTAGTTTTATCAGGTAAAACCTATCTTTCGATCTATCTGTATTGTAGCTTTGGGTAAAATTCAAAATTTATATAAAGTTAGCATTGCACAGACCTAGAAATATATTTCAATTCTTTATTTCAAGTATTCTTAAAGTATATTAATATTTACTGAGGCTATAACCTCGAGAATATGCGTGTAAAATGCGATAGTAGGGACCTCGACAGGTGTTTAACCACAAGCTTATGTTATGGAAGAAAAGAGGGGAACCCTTCTTTACTTCAACCTACTTTTTATTTAAATAGATGAAGCTGAAGCAGTTAGATCTGCTGCGAGCGTGAAGCTATTCAACACTTCACTGATTAAGTCCACATTTCTTATTACACATTAATACTCGCGAGTCAATGGAAAGATTTTATAGTTGATAAATTTATGATATTAAATATTAATTTAAGTAAGGCATTAAACTAAATCTTAAATTTGTCTCTATATTTATAAATATCAATTGTGATTGTATGATATAACACTTTAGAAATAACACTGAAATAGATATAAACAATGTACTACTGATGTAGTTGTGTAGATTAGCAATAGTAAAAACACCAGTCATACATGTTCTGTAAGTGCCTGGATTATTTATTTTCCAGTAGTATAGCTGGTAATAATATTCAATATTTATTTAATGTTTACCATTTTATTTTCATTACTCATTATTCACACTTTCTTATGTGTGTGTATATATATAAAGCTTGTTTAGAGCTATTGGTAAGCTCCATCTAGTGATCATTTAAATGCAAGCTTAAAAGCAAGTTACGAAATTTATAACCTGTTTTATTAATTATTATAAATATACCTTTAAATACTTTTGTGATGCTATATTGCAGAGGCTATTACTATATGGTGAAACTGAGCTGAATTCAGACTATCTGGTTTGCAAAGCCGAATTTGAAGACATTTACATGTCCAAAAAATTCAGACTTTCAAATTGATAGAAACATGTTTTATAAGTGCTGACTTTTAGATCTAGTTTCTAGAGACTCAGCCCTCCACTGAGATGAGCCAATAGCTCGAAACCAACACACATATATTTATATATCTCTATATGTTGAGATTCTTATACATATATCTATCAAATAATGCTCATATGAAATCTATTTCTTCAGTTCAAGAGAAAATTCAGATATTTCATGTGGGAGAGATACCAGATATGTATGAAAATGGTTATGATTATATGATGAAGATTAATTTTTATTTTTTTACACATAACTTTAATTGCTGTAAAAGAATATAATCATCATTTTTTAAAAGAAACAGCTTCACCATTTACTACTATCCTTATACCTTCATCCACTACAATTTTTTTTTTATCTAATATAGTCTTTATAGCATAATTCTTTGATTAAGATGATGAAACAAACATGTAATTGTAAAGGATGCAAGATCCACAATTGAATATAATTTTAGAGAATAAAGATCATATCTTAAACAGAAGTTTAATTTAATAAAAAATTAATGTTATATACCAAATGGCAATTAGCAATTAAATACAGATAATCCAAAGAGAAATAAAGAAACGTAATGTAATCAGCAATTGAAAGACCTACACATGTAAATTACTCTGTCTCACAAATAACTAAAAAATGATAAGAAAGCAAATGCTATGACATTATATGATCATTGTGAGATATATGTATGCTAGATCTTTTTAAAAGATATATATATATATATATATATATATATATATATATATATATATATATATATAAGATGGTATAAAATTTGAATTCTTATCTATAGTTTGTACTTGTAGTTCTTGCATTTTGTAGAATTATGACAGAACTTGTAAATGTAATATATATTTTTCAAGCTGTTATTTTTGTTGATAATCTTATACTTAAGGTTTTTTTTTACTATTGGTTTCTAATACATTCATCCTTAGGCAATAAAAAATAGAGTCATATATCACATGACTCCACCTCTTTTTTAAGCTTGTAAAAATATAAACAAAGAGCTTTGCTAATTGCTCAACAAGCTTTGTGATAAATGCTTAGCAAGAGAAAGCATTTAAAATATCTCTATCAGAAATGACACCCAATCCCCTGACCAATGGTTTCATGCTTTGGCACTCCTCCGAGAGGCACTAGAGTAGTTTTAGACACTAGATCTAAAAATATCAATCCAAAGCCAGCATTTATCTAAGAGTTAACCATTGAGTAGAAAATCTGAAATTTTCAGACACTTAAATGTCTTCAAACCCAGCTATCTAACTCAAATAGCTATATGGGGCTTTCGTATTCAATATCTTGTGGCAGACAATAAAATCCAAATAGGTCCATTTAGACGGCAATGATATTTTCTTCTCTAGCATCTAATGATTGACCTATATGACCTTTCTTTATACTTATTGCAGATGGATGGAAGAAAGAGCAGTCAAAAAAAGTACTGATAGTTGACCATTTTGAAAGTAAATGGTGTTACCCTGTTACCCAGCATAATCAGGCCTCACTATATATTCCATATATTAACCCCTAATTAAATAATTATCCATAAATTAATTATAATAATTCTTACAAATTTTATTTGCTGTAGTAATTAACTATCCCATGCTGGTGAATTTTTTACTTTTTTTTCTCTATTTCTATATACAACTTTTCAATTTGCAACCTTAGTACAATAAATTACTTGAATAATCTGAATAACTTTAAGGCAGGGGTCCCCAACCTTTTTGCACTTAAGAGTACATTCTATAATACCGGCCAGGTGGCGGGCACCATTTATTTTTTTCAACAAGATGGTGGGCATCATTTATTTTTTCAATGTAAATTTATAGTTGGATATTGTTAATGTAATGTAAAAAGAAATATTTATTTCAAAAATAAAATTTTAACATATAATTAACATTTATATTTTTACGCTATAAAAGTAAAGTATGCCCTACAATTTGATTACAATATAATACAATAATTTATAAGAAATTTTAAAAATTAAATTTATTTGTATCAGATAAATAATTTTTTATCGTGTTTGGATAGTGGCGGCGGGCACACATAAAATGGTCTGCGGGCGCCATGGTGCCCACGGGCATAGGTTGGGGACCCCTGCTTTAAGGTGTAAACTTAAAAAAATAACATTGTAGTTAACACTCCTACTTAAATTAAATCAACTACTTGTACAATTGATATTGTTAGCAAAAATATCTATTTTAATCTGATAATTATCTAGTAAATGTCTGTTGTTGTTTTTTTTTTTTTCTTTTCATATGTCTGTTGTTTGTAGTTAATTTTTTTTAAAAGGTAGATTCTTCTTATTATAAATTTATTATAATCGAGTATTAAGAAAAGGCAACAGTTAAAATTTAATACTTTATATTTTGCACAATGCGTGCTTTCTGCAGACCAGTACCACAATCATAGTACTGTTTGTTTAGCAGTTGAAAATTATGGCTACATATGGATGTAATTTATTATGTAAATGAGGCATTTAAATATTTCATTTTTTTGACAATGGAATGTATAAATCCTTTCTATTAATTGCATTTGAATGTTTTGCAATTGCCTATGACTCCTTATATTTTCTATCAACTTCTTCAGCACAAATCATGCTAACATTAGTAGGATTAAAAATATAACCCATTGTAACCTCATGATCAAAGAAAATTGAATTATATTCATTGTTTTGTTTTGCTCTTTTATATAAGTATGTGTTCTGGATGTGTTCCTCATGGATCTATTCACCCATAATTCTCCATAATACACAGACTTACAAATGGAACACTGCATGTAATTTTGTAAACCACTTAAGGTGCATCCTCTCTTGGTGTTTTATCTTTTAAATTATTTAACAAGTTGTTTAGTAATGGAAGCGATCTAAACCTGAGTTGTTTGATAGTGCAGGCAATCTAAAGCTAACATATGTCAGCTTTAGATCACCTCCATTATTAAATAACTTATTAAATAATTCAAAAAACAAAACACCAAGGTAGCACCCCCTCTAGTGTTTTACAAAATTACATGCAGCGCCTCATTTTGTAAATCTGTGTATTGCAGAAAATCATGAATGAATAGATTTATGAGGAACACCCAGAACACATACTTAAAGAAAAGACTAAAACAAAACAAATATAATTCAATCTTCTTTAATAACAAGCTTGCTTTGAGTCATACTGTCAGTCCTACTAATGTAAGTACAGTTGGTGCTGAAAAAGATCATAGAAAATGAAAATATATGCCAACTTCAGATTGTCTCCAGTATAAAAAAAACTTGTTAATAATTCAAAACACAAGGGAACAGCTCCTCAAGTGGTTTATAAAATTACATGAAGTGCCTCATTTTATAAGTCTATGTAATAAGGTGAATTGTGGGAGAATAGATTTATGAAAATAGCCCAACAGATCAAAACAAAACAACAAATATAATTTGATCTTCTTTGATCATGAGCTCATTATGGGTCATACTTTCAGCCTATTAATGTAAGCATGGATTTTGCTGGAAAAGATAATAGAAAATGAAAATATAAGGAGGCATGGGCAATTGCAAAGGTTTCAAATGCAATTAATAGAAAGGATTCATGTATTTCATTGTTGAAAAAATGGAATATTTAAATGCCTCATTTACATAATAAATTATGTCCACATATAGGCATTATTTTCAACTGCCAAACAAAACAGCATTATGATTCTGGCATTGGTCTTCGGATATTTTTCTTAGTGCAAAGTAAAAGTATTGAATATTAATTATTACCATTTCTTAATACTCGATTATAAGGAATTTATATTAATTAAAGAAAAGAGAATTAAATACCATCTATAATTACAAAATAGATTCTTGAATTTAATTTTTATAAATTTATATATTTTATAATTTAAATTCACAAATTTAATTTTTATGCAATCTTAATTTTTATTTAATTAAATTGAATACATTTTATTTTGATTACAAATGCAGTTATGAAAACAATGTATTAATTTACTATTTTACATTTTTGATGTAAAAATTAATCTTTAAAAATAGTGAGCAGACCAATTTACTCTCCATTTTTTTCTTTGATTTTGAAAATAATATCCACCCAAATAATAAATATTTTAAAATTATTTCCATTTTCATAATTATTTTAAATTTATTTCAATATAATTTCAGAGAGATAGGAATAAAAAAATACTTGTTTACATTCTCATATCTGCTAAAAAGTATTAATAATTTATATATTGTTATGTATGATTTACATTTTTTATAATATTTAAGTTTGGGTATTGTATAGAAATAAAAAAAAAAACATTTTATGATAATTTAATCATATTTTTTTTCTTTGTATTTTGTCATATCATTAAATACATCATTGTATTAAATTGTGGTTTAAACACTAAGAAGTCTTATACTGCATTACCTAAATATTATCATAGAGTCATTTCTCTCTCTATATATCTGTGTGTGATTTTGATTATTAATATATTGACATTTTGGTTTAACCTGACAAAATCATACACGAATGAACCTGCAAAGTATATCATTTATATCTGTAAAAATCTTCATATCAACATATATATATATAATCAACAGAATTATGGGAAATTTGAATGGATTGAATAATGGGTAATGCAAATTGTTATTTCCTGTACATTTGTATTAATGGTTGATAAAGATTGTCAATGAAACAATCAAAAGTATTTCCGGTAAAGAATATATTATTTAATTTTGAATACTGTGTTAAATAAATTTGTTTGAATTATTATTATATGATTTAAAAATACAGACGTTTAATGGTTATATATATATATATGTTATTACGATATCTAATATGACATTCTTTTTATACTGGTTAGTATGGCATTTTTTTTAATTTTGCAGTTTTTGAAGATAATAATTACATACGTTATTTGCATTAAAATATACAATGCATGCATGTGATTTAATTAAAGATTTTTGTAGTAATGAATTTATAATTAATATAAAAATTGTAAAAAAATTACATAATGATTAAGATAAAGCCATTTTATAAAAAAAATGTGGAATATAACTATCAAATAGAATTATATAATCAGAAGAATATATTAATAAAAAATATTTTATATTAGGTGATCCGACTATATTTGGTAATCTCCTTCCAGCAGAAGAAATGAAGAAAGCAGTAATAGCTACAGTGGAGGAAAATCTTTGTAATGGATATTCTCCATCTACAGGTAGGATTATTTTGAAAATTGTTTCTATAAAGCTATATTATGGATAAAAATACTATAATCTAGATTACAAAAGTATTCTTTCAAATTATTTAAATTTTTAAATGTTTATAATAAATATATAAATGATTAATATGTAAATACAAATATATTAAGATACTTAAAAATAATTTTTCAGTTTAATGTATGGATTTTTTTTATTAATAGAATGTTTCATAATGTAATGTTTAATTTAAATCGATCATATTGATCAACCTTCTTCTCTATCCAATCCTAATCTTTCTTCAGAAAACAGACATCAAAATCTAAAACATGGTTTGTGGGGGTTATTTTATGCATTAATTGCTTAATACTAAGTTTGGATACTAGGATCTATGGATATGGTCATACATTTTTATCGTTATCATCCTTGCTCTTTCTTACTTTGGGAATCACTTGTTTGGAGAGCAACCTAGACTCAATATTTATATTATAATGCTTTATCGTAAACGTAATTGAATAATTGGGTTAAGCTTATAATCTATACCATTTGATCTACTTCTCACGTATTTCATTTGTCCATCTATGCATACTTAGTTGATCAAATAAAATGTAAATTTTTCCTTTTATTCTTGAGTAAATCAATGACATCCCAAAAACTTTAAATTGGATCATGACTAATATCAAGCCCTACAATAAGAATAATAATGCAAAAAGACTTTTATTTGCAACAACTAAATATAATAAAAATACAACAAAATCACTTCAATGCCTTCATTGTATTTTAAATTTTGTTCCAAACTAAATAATTCTAGTCAAGCGTTGATGGCCTAGGGGGTAGCATAGCTGCCTTCCAAGCAGATGGCGCTGGTTCGCTTCCCGGTCAACGCATTTGACATATGAAAAAAAAAAACAACTAAATAATTCTATTAATAATGACAAATGTTTAATTTTGTAGTTTTTGTTCACAATGTTTATACATTCACACTTCTATGAAAAAATAATCAAAAATATTATAATAGCCAAAATAAAAGTGATAATAATTTTGAACTTCATAAATTACATTAAAAAAGTAATATTTGAAATACAGGCATAGTTCATATACCTGGAGCTTAGTTGTAAATATATGGGATTTGAACACAGACTTTCAAGCATCCTTTAACTATCCACACTATCTTTTACCACTGATACACATGACCACACACACCTAGAAAAGATAAATAATCACCAATATCCGTATTTCATGCTGAGCCAGCCCTCACCAATTGATTCAGATCATTATCTCCCATACACATATATAACCATATATATTAACTGAGCACTGATTATATATATATCTGTGGGAGATAATGATCTGGACCAACAGATGAGTGCTGGTTCAGAACGAAATATATATATATATATATATTGGTGATTATCTATCTTTTCTACATTTGTGTGGTCATGTGTATCAGTGGCATGAGATAGTGTGGATAGTTGAAGAATACTTGAAAGTCTGTGCTCAAATCCTATATATTAAAAAAATCAGTAATTAAATGTTTTATTAAAGCTTAAACTTAGTCATCATTGATTGGACTTCAATTTTTTTTTTTTTGCTTTCTTGAAGATTTTATAATTGAATTCTAGGCATTTGTCCCTTGGTTCACACATCTCCAGAATACTAATACATGACAGATATAACTAATTCATATCTGATGCTATGTAACTGCAATCTATGACTATACTACTTATTATAATGTAAAGGCTAAAATTTATATAGTAAAAGCTAATTTGCAATCTCAGCTTAAATAATTATAATCTTTAATTAATTGAACTAACTCATATGTAGGGCAATTTAACTGTAATTTATGGCATCTTATAATTCTTTACAACTTAAAGATTTTTAATATACATCCTCATACTGGCCCACTGAAAGATTTAGAAAATTCTTAAAATTTATAACTACTCAATACCTAAATCATTCTATGATAAAGTAATAAAAAACTTTACACAATACTTCCATTATTAATTTAATAGCTTATCATTCGATCGTATTGTCATAAACATTTTTTTAATTACTCATCATGCATTAAATAATAAATCAAATATTGATTGAATTAAATATATATATTTTCATAAATTTATCAACTTCAAATCTCTGGACACATGTTCCGAAGTAAATATGAAAGTGTTTAAACCAAAGAAATAAAAAAAAAAACTCATTAAACATCACATGACCACCATTCTTTATGCTTACACAAGCTGTTTTCACAGAGGTAAAATTCTCCTTACAGTGGCTCCACTCGGTGCAAGCTAGAGTAATCAATAGATGGAGGAAGGTTTGTGCATAAAATCCCTATCTAATGCATACTTATCCACTACTATATGGAGAGTTTTGCTTTATTTTGGATTGTTTAATAACAATTATTGTGCTAGTATGAGATAGTGATCATGTGATGTTTAGTGGTTATCCAATATCTCCAGATTTGTAGTTGGTGGCTTTCATCAGTGAGGAGTCTTGGATTTGAGAGCACTGCACCTAGATCTTAGGATCTAATGCAACCCGCAGCAGCCACCTTTTACTTTTTTTAGCTAACTATAAAGCTATAAGGTGCAGTGCTCTCAGATCCAAGGTTCCTCACTGATGAAAGCCATAAGCTAGAAACCAGTTTGGGAATATTGGATAAGTAGGTACTAGATAGTGATTTTATGAACAAATCTTCCTGTGTCCATTGATTCCTCTGGCTTGCACTGAGTGGCGCTAATATATGAAGAGTTTTGTCTCTGTGAAAAACAGTGGGTGTAAGCATAAAGAATGGTAATCATATAATGTTTGATGACTTAATATCCTGCCCAATAGGATTATGGTGACTGTGGTTATTAAGGAACAAAAGGCACCAAATAGTATGGATGCTGAACTGAGATCAGATCTATACAACTATACAAACTGATGAGCTTAGCTTGAAAACATTAATGTGTTTTTATTTTGGACTCAAAGCTTTATAGCTATCTAAAAAAGTAAAAGGTAGCTGCTGGAGAGTTGCATTAGATCCTAAGATCTAGGTGCAGTGTTCTCAGATCCAAGGCTCCTCATTTATGAAAGCCAAAAACTAGAGACTAGTCTGGGGATATTGGATGAGTAGGCACTAGATAGGAATTTTATGCACAAATCTTCTTGCATCCATTGATTACTCTGGCTTGCATTGAGTGGCACTATTGTATAGAGAGTTTTGCCTTTGTGAAAAGTAGCTCACTATTATGAATTGTTTTTTAATTTGTATGATATAGACCATGAAGTGGAACATTCGTATATCACAAGTTAATTCAAAACTTTATTTAATAAATAATAAAAGTGGAATATTTATTAGATGGAAAATAGATACTACTATTACGTTCATTATGCCAATGCCAAATCAATACCCAACGTAAGTTCATGAAAATGCTTTTTTATAAATGGTTTTCTCTCTCATAAATATTGAATAATTAAATTATATAAGGTTGAGTAAAACAAACTACAATAATTAAAATACTACACAGGAACTCCTAGGGAACAAGAATACAGACAGAACAATTTTTTGTTTGTCATTTTAATGCTAACATTATTGGAATTTTTTTTTTTTTTATCAATTACATATTGTTAAAGTTTTATAATTTTAAATTACATTCAGAACATTTTTGTCTCTTTTAAATATTTAATAATTAATTTTTTTAAAACAAAATTGTACAAGGATCCCTATCTCCAAAATATCAAACCCAGCACATAATTAAATAATTTTAAATAAGGTGTTCCATTACTAAGTAATATATTTTCCATGTTTTAATTAATATAGTAGAGGAAAGTGAGAATAAAAGTGCAATTTATTTAGATTACCTTTACTTCCACCAGGTGAAAAATGCACTGACTTTTTTTAAGCTGAAACACAGGCTTATTAAATACCTGTGTCTATATATGTAATATATAGGGTATATGACCTTAGGTCAACATGGGTGTGACAAGAATCTCGGCCTCAGGGTGGCCTTCGAGCATTCCATTATCAGATTTTCAATTGGATGGATGGTTGAAGAGTTGGAGTGTGTAGTAGATTGGAGCCTGTCCATTAAAGTATGAAGTTTGTCTATCTTAATATATATCTGAGCACTTATAGTATATATGTGTAGAGATGATAATCTGGACCAACTGATGATTGCTGGTTTAGCATGAAATATGTATATTGGTGATTATTTATCTTTTCAGCATATATGTCATTGAGTGTATCAGTATTATTAGATAGAGTGGAGAGTGGTGGGTCATGTGAAAGTCTGTGCTCATATGACTTTTTTTATGTTATTTTACTTCTTCAAAAAACTATCAAAAATTCAAAAAATAACATAAAAATTTAAAATAAAAAATATTTTCATTCTTAAACAACTATTTTTTAAAAATATAAGTGAAATATTCACACTCATACATGCAAACATTTGTTTTGTTAATAATAAACGTTAAACACCTGTTTTAATAAAATCACATAAATGTATCCACGTTCAAAGATATGCCAATGTCAATAATATAGGAATATTAGTAATATTTTAAATAAAAAATAGCATTATTTTTATTCTTAAACATTTATTTTTAAAAATATAAAATGAAATGCTGACACACATATATATGAACATTTATTTTACTAGTAGTAAGCATAGAACACATTTTAATAATTATGTAAAATCATATATATGTAGACATACACGAATGCAGTATATGAGATGTTATTTTCATTGTAAAATATTTATTTTTTAAAAAAATTCCCTTTCCATTCCCTGCCCCAAGTTTTTTCCATATTATTCTTCTCTATCCTGCTCCATCCCACTTCCTCAACATAATCTTTGTCACCTCCATGGCCTTTATCCCTTATCTTGATCAAACCTAGCATAAAAACCCAAAACCCACTTTCTGTATAATCACTTTTGTTTATATTTATTCTTCCACAACTTCATTATTTGTACTCTTTCTGCTTGCAGGCATTTATTCAATTAACAGATGCCTAATATTTCTCTGTCTTTCTTACACAACTTGCAGACCAAATCACTCACATTTTTCCATTTATGTGTATATTCCCTTGTTACCAAAGATCGTGTTCAAGCCTTAAAGAGTAAACTACTTTCCTTGCTATTATCATAACTTAACTTGCACCCAATACTCTGTTTACTTCTATATATATTTAAACTCTTTTTATTCTCCATACTAGTTCTCCATCTCTCCAACTTCCTATTCTTTATTAATGCATCTATTCTTCTATTCCATTACTTGTTACTATAACATTCAATAATTCTCCTAACGCAATCATCCCACCTTTTATAAAAGTATAGTGACAAATGCTTTATTCAAAATTTCTGCATACCATACTACCTTTCTCACCTATCTTGTTGTCTCCTCTTTACTCATAACCCAATTAAATATTATTTTACCTATTTTTTATTATCCATAAACTGCAATCTATCAAACATTTTCATTTTTATTTTTGCATCTCTCATATAAAAACTTGACCATCCCATTTCTCCTTGAATTGCCTCCTTTGCCATCCACACCTTTGCATCTAATGCATGCCTTCCTACTTCTCTTTATACTTTTTCTAAATAATCTAATACCCCTTTACTTACACCTAGTGCATCGTTACCGTATGTTAACCCTGCTACTGCCATTCCCTTCTATACAATTCTAGCTACATCATATTTATTATATGAAAGCACTGTTAATTTCTTTATCAATTCCTTTCTTTTCTTTGCTTCATTTATCAATTTTTTTTTCCATTCATCCAAGCAATTTCTCTGATTACTTAAGACCATTCCCAAATAGTTACACCTATTTACCATACTTAACTTTATATCCCCCAATAAAAATTATTTGTCTTCTCTTTCCCCAGTATTAATCATCATTACTTTTGATTTTCCTTCACTAAATTTAATCCCCATCTCTTTACCCACCCTTGCACATGTCCTTAGTATAACTTTCTTATCTTCCCTTCCTTCTGTGCACAAAATACATCATCCACAAATAAAAGACCCAGTAATGTATATACTTCCTTGCCACCTATTAATTATATTTCTAAGCTTTTTCCTAATCTTTCTATTGCTTTCTCCATTTTTTTCAAATACAACAAAACAAAATAGGTAATGTAGAATATCCTTGCCTTAGTCCCATCCTATTTTTAACTTTAACTGATTCTATATTTTCTAATCATACAATCTCTTGATAAGATCCATTAAAGCTCCATCCACTACTAAGCTTACCCATACTCTATTTCTATTTACTTTATCGTATGCCTTCTCTATATCTATAAAAACCATATATAACTTTCTATCTGTATTTCTACTCATATTTATAAGTTGTGTAACTGCAAATAAACTATCTCCTATATGCCTGTCCAATTGAAAACTTCCTTGCATTTGTCCCACTATATTATTTTCTTCCATCCATTTTGTGACTCTTCCAGCCACCATATATGCAAAAACTTTATATAACACTGACATTACCACTATCATTCTATAATTGCTTAACTTTCTATGATCCTTACTCTTTTCTTTAAATAGTAGCCTTACTCTTCTATTACTCCAACAATCCAGAAAATTTTTCTTTTATGCTATCATATTAAAACATGATAATAAATTTAATTTTGCCCTATGCCCTAAATTCATTATCATCTTTGCTGCTCATCCATCTAAACCTCTTTCCTTTCCACTTTATAATTTCTTCTCTGCCTCATTCAGTTCATTTTTTGTAAACCTAATATTTTCATTACTACACGCATTTATGTTTGTTATCACTCTCTCCTTCACATCTAACATCTTTTCTATAACCATTACATAATTATTTAAGAGTGTCTCTAACTCATCTATAGTAATACTATTTCTCTTTCCTCTATATTCCTTTTTTTAATGTATTTCCAATTTTTTTTACTCCCATCCCTTCCACTTTTATTAATATCCTCCATCAATTTACTATTTAATTTCATTCTCTATATAATTATCTATTTTAGCCCACCTTTTTTAAAATACTTTTCCTTTTTAACATTAACATCTTTTTCACTTTCTTTGTTCTTAATAAGGACCCTTATATTCTCTGCTTGCTTTTCCTCTCTCTTTTACACTTTTACCAACTCTCTTATTACTTTTATTTTTCTGAATATTCTCACTAAAACCCTATTTGCCACTTTTTCTACTTCACCACACCAGTCCTTATATTCATTCCCAACCAACTCTTCCATTGTTACTTCAACTTTTATTTTATATTCTTCTAACTTATTTTTATCATTCTTCACCCACATCTTTCACTATATTTTGTACTTTTATCACTATTTTCCATCACATTACTAACCATTTCTATTATAAAGAAATTATGATCACTATTGCATATTCTCTCTTCATTATCAAACACTTTAATTTTCTGTACTTTATTCATTCTCTCTTTTTTTACTAATTAAAACAGGCAAAACTCACTATACGTATTACCACACACAGCAAGCTAGAGTAATCAATGGATGCCAGAAGGCTTGTGCTTTGTCTTTGAGAAGCCTTGGATCTGAAAGCACTGCACCTAGATCTTAGGATCTAATGCAACTCTCCAGCAGCCACATTTTATCTCCATTTAACTACAAAACCATGATCTTATGCACAAGCCTTCTGGCATCCATTGATTACTCTAGCTTGCTGTGTGTGGTAATACATATAGTGAGTTTTGCCTGTTTTAAAACAGTTATACACAAGCATAAGAAGTGGTGGTCATGTGATGTTTCTCTACTAATACATAATCTATTGTGTGAAGTACATTATTTCTAGACCATATGTATTGTCCCTCATAAATATTTGATAAATTTCCAATCGTCAAATTCACTTTCTGACAAAAAATTTTCAAAAACTGTTCATTATTGTTATTTACATCATCAATTTCTTTAATATGCCCATTCATATCCACTATAACCATTATTCTCTTCCCCTTTTTTCAAAACTCTGTACATTCTTAACTAGACATTCATATATGCTACTGTTCCACTTCATTATAGTTTGATTATATCCAGTGGCTATATACACTATAGCCACCATTCATTTTTTCTTCCTAACCTTATCTTAAACTACAAATATTCCTGACTTTTAACAGTATTTAAATATTTTTTGACATAACTTCCATACTGCCATCCCTTTTTTCTTTTCTATTTATACCCTGCCATACCATGTCTTCCAATAGAGGTTTTTTCTTCTTCTCTTAGATGTGCTTCCACTATTGCTAACATCTCAAGCTTTTCATTTTTAAGTGTCCAGCCACTTTTCTGGTCTCCTATTACCTTGTATATTCAAATATCCAATTTTAACAATTTCTTCTTTCCTAACTACTCTCTTATAATTTTTTTTGACTCTTTCTTCTCCTTTACATTTATAAAGAACTTTCTTACCATTAATTTTACAGACCCATCCCCTCTCCACATCTACATTTGTATGTAAATCAGTTACCCTTTGCTTATTTTTTACTTTCCTGTCCATTCGCCTTTTTTCTGATAACACTGAAATTTTAAACCCATCCCCTTTTAAAAGTTTCTCAAACTATATTCTTTATAACTCAAACTCCTTAAAACTTCACTTTTTTGTTTTGCTAAGTGCAGTCCATCTTTACTATATAACTCCCTCTTACTACTTAAAAACTCCCATACATTCACGTTGCTCTTATGCAATTTTTTCAATCTCTCATTTATAGAACATGTCCTATCTAACAATATACCTAGTGTCAAATCTCGATAAGAATCCAAATATTTTTATTCTTCTTTTAATCTTACTCAAATTCCTAATCAATTCTATGCACTCATCCATTACTCTGTCCGATGGCTCTGATGCATTATTTTTCCATACCTAACATACTCATGTCTTCTCCCTTGTATTGCCATCTAAACTTTCTTTTAAAAGTAAAAAATTAGAAAATAAAAGCTAAGATAAAATTTTGAAAGACAAGTTTTTATTCATATATATGCACTAAAAAAAAAAAGAAAAAGCAATGAAAAGTAAAAAATAAATTTTATTGTCTTTCTTGATACTATGTGATCATGAAAAGTGTATAACACTTATGTTTAGAAATATTATTAACTATTCATGAATACAAGAAACTTCTTGAATGGATGTTAGCCTTAAGTGGAGAGCATGTACTAATGATTAGGAGCTTCAAGAAAGATTAGAGAATAATATGGCATCAAGGTGCTATTTACATGTAGTTCAATAAATAGGGAAGATTCACTATACAGGAAAGTTTAAACAATTGTAACTATTTTACAGCTTAGTATTGCTTTCAACCAGGCTGGTCATATTCATAATGCTATAGTAGAGAATAAAAGCATGAGCATTAATTGTTGACATTTAAATTCAGCACAATGTTATATATTAGAAATGTTAAAATGTCATTTCTTGTAAATGTATTTATCAAGATTAGCAGTAATCATTGTTTTATTATATGCAACTAAATGTAGAAATTTCCTGTCATGAGACTAATGGTTAATTGGATTTAATCGAAGTCTTGTGATGCAGAGAATATAATAGATATCAAAGTAGATGTATTGCTGTCACATAACAAACGAGTATTAATTTGGACAAAGAATATGCCATTTGTTTGCATGATTTGATTTGTTAAAATTGAGGATTATTAAATCTGAAAACTGAAAAAAAAGAAGGTAATGAAGTTCAGTTGGATGCCATATTAGTTGACAGAAGTGGTATGCTGTTTACAAAAATCATAGCTATTATTGCAAAGGTGATTAGTTTGCTTAATTATAATGTATAGGGTATATGAGCACAGACTTTCACATGACCCACTACTTTCCACACTATCTCATAACACTGATACACTTGAACACATATATGTTGAAAAGATAAATAATCACCAATATGTATTTCACGCTAAACCAGCAATCATCAGTTGATCCAGATTACCATCTCTACACATATATGCTATAAGTGCTCAGATATATATTAAGATAACCAATCCTCATACTTTAATGGACAGGCTTCAATCTACTCCACACTCCAACTCTTCAACTGTCCATCCAATTGAAAATCTGATAGTGGAACGCTCAAAGGCCACACTTATCACAATGACCAGCATCATAATACAAGACTATATGATTAATTGTGGAACATGTAAGAGGTTTGAAATTCAAATACCCTTGTGATAGAAACTGAATTTATGAAATATTTGTCAACTGAATGATCTTTAAAAGAAAAATGAAACAAGCAAATTTCACTGAGACACATAAATATATGAATATGTTATTGTTACTATACATATTATGTGTGAATTATATAAATAAAATTGTATAATATTGTATAGATTGTTGATGAAGTATATAATTAGAATGAATTCATTACAAAAAAAAATATTGTTACACGTGAACAAAGAAAGAAAAAAATATATAATCACACCTAAAAAAAAACTAGTGTAAAATAATTCTAAGTTTTTCACATAGGCGGAACTCTTCATACAGAAGTGTTACTAAGTACAAGTCAGAGTAATCAATGAATACAGGAAGGTTAGTGCATAAACAAGTTGATGAGTGTATATTGTGTTTTCATTTTGGACTTTAAGGTTTATAGTTAGTTAAAAAAGTAAAAGGTGGCTGCTGGAGGGTTGCATTAAATCCTAAGATCTAAATGCAGTGCTCTCAAATCCAAGTCTCCTCACTGATGAAAGCCACAAGCCAGAAACTAGTCTGGGGATATTGAATGAGTAGGCACTAGAAGGGGATTTTATGCACAAACCTTCCTGTATCCATTGATTATTCTGGCATGCACTGAGTACTGTTTGGAGAGTTTTGCCTCTGTGAAAAACAGCTTGTGTAAGCATAAAGAATGGTGATCATGTGATGAATAAAAATTACCTATATCTAAAAGTTACATTTTGTGTAGTTTTTATAAGATTAAAAAAGGGAGCATTTTAAAAACCAATTTTTTTAAAAAAGGGTACTTTAAAAACCAATTTATTAAAATTACAATATAAAGAACTTTTAGTAAAAAATATAAAAAAAGGTAAAGACTAAACAAATGTTGACTAGACTCGTGTGTATTGCAGACAGAGATTCTTCAAATATTAGTGGAATTTCAAATAATATATTAAAAGTTATTTCATTGGAAATACAAATTCTAAAAAGTTTGCAATATAACACTATCAGCAGAAAGTCAGGTATAACATGCATAATATGGGCAGATATATCTGAATTTGCATATTTTTTTACATCATAGATTTTTATCAGATTTAGTTTTTTAACTGTATTTTCAGCAAGTTCACATTATTTTTTTTTTTAAATATTCCTTGCAACAGAGGATTTAGATATAAATATATCTGTGGATTTCACTAGTTTTATCAGTATTGAAACACTGAAAAACTGATATTGTTTGGCCATCATTTTGATCATAATCATCAGTAACATGAATAGAACTATTTATTAAAGTACCCTAGCAGTCAGTAAATGTACCAAAGACTAGAAAAATAGGTTAACTTATTTGATATGATGTTACTCAACAAATAAAAGTGTCATTTAAGATTATACTATATATTACTACTTTTGTATGGTTTTGTCATATGTGCAAAATTATCAAATGCATTATGCAAGGTTGGTAGTATTTTTATTTCATCAATTTTCTACTTTAAAATTTTTAAATAGTTTTAAGCTTCGATATGTCAGAAGAGAAATTATCAACAATATCCAAAGTGCATAGTTGCTCATTCTTTATGTAGAGGCTGGAGAGAAAGAACTGTCCATCTTTGGAATTTCTTGAATTATTTATTCAGCAGCTTTTATCACTTTAGTACAGGAAGAAAACCAGCAGCTAATAAATGGGCTGTTTTTATTTATTATTCTGCTGAAAGAAAATCATGTTAAAATGTTAAAGTTTCATTAATATCAAAAGTAACTTCAGTTATGTTAAGGCTATAGATAATGGATTTTTTTTTTTTTTTTAAATATGTATTTGAAAGCTTGAGTTAACCTTTAACTTAGTGTTGATGCTAAGACTAATTATGTTTGGTTTTTACACAATCAGTTGTACAATGTCAGGTTTGCAGCTCAATTTTGTCACTTACAAACTTTGAAGATCAAATAATCTTTTGAGGGATGAACTATTTTCAGCCTTTAAATATCATATTATCTCTCGAGGGATGAAAAATTTTGAGTTTTCAAGCAACTCATGTATGAGTGATGTCTATATCCAGTCTTTGAATATCATATAATCTTCCGAGGGATGAACTATTTCCAGTTTTTGAACATCTTTGAACATCTCATCTTTCTGAAAGAGAACCTATTTTCAGTCTTTGAACGTCACATGATCTTCTGAGGGATGAACTATTTTATTATTTTATTTTATTAATCGCACAAACTTGCAAATAAATGGGAGAACATTTTTTGTTTAGTGTTGAAAAAGAATTTATTATAGACTTCATATTTAAATATTGTTTTTTTTCTTTGAATTAGTCAACTTGATGTACTTTACTAGCATTAAAGTGTAGTGGCCTATATGATTGATCATCATCTTAGAACATATATTTTTACTTTTGACAATTTTCTTTGGTTTTGCCCATTACTATGCCATTTGATAAATAAATGCTTATTTATTCTTACTCTGAGAAAGTATTTATACCAAACTAAGGTTCATATAATTGATAAATGAAAATAAAACTAGAAAAATGGATCAAATTCACGATCATCTACATATATAAAATCCATGTGAATATTTGTCATATATAGCACTGTCATATGTCAAATTCACAACTGAAAAATCAAAAAACAAAACTTTTTTATTTTATACCTAACTAAATCTAATTTATATTACAAGTATTTTATGCAAAGGAAGAAATAATCCATAATTTTTATTACGAAGCATATTTTATGTGAAGAAACTAATTTAAATTAGGCAAAACTCTCTATACGTATTGCCACTCAGTGCAAGCCAGAGTAATCAATGGATGCCAGAAGAATTGTGCATAAAATCCCCATCTAGTGCCTACTTATCCAATATGCCCAGACTAGTTTCTGGCTTGTGGCCTTCATCAGTGAGGAGCCTTGGATCTGAGAGCACTGCACCTAGATCTTAGGATCTAATGCAACTTTCCAGCAGCCACCTTTTATCTCTACTTAACTACAAAACTATGAGGCTTAAATTGAAAACACTTTAATATTTTCAATCCAAGCTCATCAGCTTATATAGTCATATAGGTCTGAACTCAGTTCAGTGCCCATACATTTTGGTGTCTTTGGTTCTTTAATAACCATAGCCACCACTATTCTATTAGGCAAGATTGATTTTAAACCAATAAATATCACATGATCACCATTTCTTATGCTTGCTTTTAACTGTTATTAAAACAGGCAAAACTCTCTATATGTATTGCCACTCAGTTGCACTGAGTGGTAATACATATAGAGAGTTTTGCCTGTTTTAATAACAGTTAAGAGCAAGCATTAGAAATGATGACCATGTGAAGAAAGTAATTTGCCATTAATAAACGTATTTTTTTTTACAAAGCAATTGTCCATAATAATGCTGGTTAAATAACATATCAAATATAATAGGTATATTTAAAAAATTTAATTTAGCATTATTATTTTAGCTTTATAATACCTTGTCAGGTACAGGCTGACTACATTTCTTACCTTTATTTATATAATATTAAATTTTTTTGTTTAATTTACATTAAATCTTTAAAAAAAAAAAAATGTTAAAGCAACCAATTTAAAAAAAACAAAAAACAACAACCTTTAAAAGGCTGGGTACATCTGTTTTAACTAATAAAACTTTATAATAATCAACGTAATCATAAATATAGCAAAATAATATAAATATCGCAGAGATACAAAAAATATTTTTGCACTTAAATATTTTAATATATAATTCATTTAATATCTTTTCTCTTTTCTTTGCACTTGTGAGAGGGAGGATAAAAAGAGAAAAATTAAAGAGGCTTGGACTATAGTCAAAGATCAATTCGCAAAAAAAAAAAAAAAAGATAACAGCACCCCTATCTTAAAGAAATGGGCTCTCTAAAAAGATTTCAAATAAAATTTACATAACTATCCAACAAATAAACTGGATTACTAGAGATTGTAAAAGACCCAGAAAGAGACCACATGTGAGGTGGATGGACAAAATAAGAAATTGTGCAGGGGTGGTATGGAGAAGAGAAGCTAAAGATTGGAGAAGATGAAATGAACTTGAAGAGACCTTCATCCTGCAGTGGATTGATAATGGTTGATGATGATGATTTAAATACCACCAATAATAGTAATGTAGTACAGCTATGATTATGGTTCACACGGTACTGAAACCATGCTCAACATGAATAAAGCCAATTTTTAAAATAACATGTCTACTTTTTTTTTATTATAAACATCTGACATTTATATGTTTAAAATTAAATAATTTAAGGATATCTGCAGTTAATTAGGCTATCTATTTCGATTGCATATCAATAGAAAGGTTTGACACTGTGATTGATTGGCTTTGCAAAAAATCAGTTTCCTAAAAGTTATACATTATCTCAAATTCTTTGATTACACAACTGATCTTTGAATTTTTTTTAGTAAAATCAATATTCAGTTTCTTAATATTTTAGTTTACATTTTGATGCTCTATTCGGTAGATTTCTGTGACTGTCTTTCATAAAAGTATTTCCATTTTATTTAATTGCAACTTAAATAACCAATTCACTTTAAAACAACAACAACAATAAAATAACACCGCAATAACACAACCATTAATCTTTCAGCTGTGACCGATTAGCCTGATAAATTAGCATTCAAAAATATTTGTTGCTAGAATCCAGTTTATCTTACGTAATAAATTATTTAACACCCTCCCCTCTTAGTAAGATTAAAAAAAACATCATGAACTTTTTTAATTTATGGACTCTCTAAAACTGATCAAAAAAAATTATTTACATAAAAAATAAACAAAAACTTGTTAATAATTAATTAAAGAAAAAGAAAAAATTGTAGGCATGTAAATACTAGTTCACCAAATTCTCATTAGAGGGCAGGAACTGTCAAATATTGGGAGGTGAGACATGAGATTAGGGAATATTTTAGTTATAAATGAAAAGGATGCTATAGAGAAACAAAGAAATAAAAAGTTGAAAAAATTAGATGGCAGAGTTTCAAAAATAGTAAAATCGTGAATATATTTCAATAAAATTATGACACATCAGGATATATCTGATAAGTTAGAAAATTAAAGCAGTGAGATTACTCTTTGAAAGTAAAAAAGAAATCGAAGATATCAAGATAATTAATATATAGATATATGTCGCAGTGTTGAGTATAGTAATATAAACTAGTTGCATATGTTATTAAATATTTATATATATACAAATACTCATTCATCTGCTAAAAACCATAATAATCTTTATGCTTTTCCATTCTTAAATATTCATAATATATAAAACTATAAAAACATGATATACTTCTGTTTTGTATTTGAAAATTTGTTATTATTATTATATATTTATGTTTCAAGTAAATTTAACTGAGCATTTTCAGAATTAATTACAAACAAAAATTAGGAAGAAAACTGGAAAATGAAAATCATAAATTAATAATAACGATAATTGTATAAATGAATAAATGTACTCCCCCCCCATATTTTTAACCTTAAGCCATTGAAATTTAGATTATGAACTGACTAATTCTTCACCTAGTGAAAACATTTTGATTGTTTTCTCTGATCGCAATTTTTGTAGTCATTCAACATTTAATTTTAGTGTTAAATCTTTATTTTCTATTGGAATTTAATACTTGGACTTGATTTATTTAAAATATAAGATTACAACCCAAAATATCATATTTGTACTGTGCAAATATTGAAAAAATAAGATTAAAGTGAAATATATAATGAGAACAACTTTTACCATATAATATTAAATTGTCCAAGCACTTTATTACTGTTGCACAATGCTTTATTTACCACCCTTTCTTACAGTTTACAGTTTTGATTGCCCCAGCAATCTTCTTCAGAACTTTATATCTCCTAACCTCAACTATAGTTTTGATTGTTCCAGCAATCTTCTTCAGAACTTTATATCTTCTAACCTCAATTTTAACAGTTGAGGTTAAGAGATATAAAGTTCTGAAGAAGATTGCTGGGGCAATCGAAACTGTAAACTTTAAGAAAGGGTAGTAAATAAAGCATTGTGTAACAGTAGTAAAGTGCTTGGACAATTTAATATTATATGGTATACATTTGGCAATGCAATAAGAAAGAATAGTTATTATATTTCTTGGAGAACAACTTTTATTTGATTGGACGATGTAAAAGAAAACCACAAAGCTAGTAAAAAAAAGAAAATTAACAAAATCTTTATCACATGATCACCATCTCTTATTCTAGCACATAATTGTTTATAAACAAGGCAAAACTCTCCATACAGTAGTGCCACCCTATCTAATGCCTACTCATCCAATATCCACAGACTAGTTTCTGGCTTGTGGCCTTCATCAGTTGCATTAGATCCTAAAATCTAGGTGCAGTGCTCTCAGATCCAAAGCTCCTCACTGATGAAGGCCACAAGCCAGAAACTAGTCTCGGGATATTGGATGAGTAGGCATTAGATAGGGATTTTATGCACAAGCCTTCTGGCATCCATTGATTACTCTGGTTGGCACATGGTGGCACTACTGTATGGAGAGTTTTGCCTTGTTTAAAATCTTTATTTATTGAACTTCATTTTTGGTACTTACATATTAGACCTACTGTCTGTGTTTACAATGGCAGAATGCTATATCTTTCTCTGGTAGAGGGTGTTGTGATGGAAGAATGCCGTATTAAAAAGTCACAACTATGGCTTTCTGCCACAGATTACTATAAAGCTATCATAAACCTATCAAATTTTTTCCCTAAAATTGCATTTATAATGTTTAAAATATTGCAAGCATTGTGAACTATCGTATTAAAAAATATTTTAAAGTGGGAAGAAAGCAGAAGGATTAGCAGCGCCCTCTCCAAAGATTTCCAAAAGAGATACTGTGTATGTATCAGTAGAAAAGTTAATGTATAGTATATCTATATACATATTAAAAATTTCCACAAACATAAATATATTTCAATAAAATTAACTTTTTAAATAATATTTAATCTAAATATAAAATGAAAAACAAATAATTTATAATAATTATTGTTAAAAATTTATGTTGATTATATATTTTTATATTAATATAGATCATTTTCAATTTTCAAAATTTTTAAGTGTTTAAATAGGCATGTTATAGAATACATATTGTTAATTAGTATAAAAATGTAAATATTTTAAGGATTAAACATATGTTTTTTGTTTTTAGATTTATTCATTTATAAATTTATATATATATATATATATTGTAATTTTCGTTTTTCAATTTTCTTTGTAATTTATTTATCTAAAGGTAGCCAACGACATTTAACCAAAACATCAGTATGATAATTTTAGTAGTAGTAAAAATAATATTAATAGTAATAAATTATCCAGTTATACTCTATAAATTTTACGAGAATAGTGCTTAAATTATAACTGTATAGAAGGTGACCGAACCTCCTCACTAGCACCATTTTAAACAAGATGATAAAACTGTAAGGATACTCTCATTCCAGCCACAAGATAAAGTTTTTAAAGAAATAAGAGTGGTCATTTTATTTCTGAACTCACATGGTAATTTATTAGCCAATCTTAAGTGACTAGCACAGACACTTAAGATTGGCTCATAAATTAGCACGTGAGTTCAGAAATAGGCAGTCGCTCTTATTTTCTTAAAGACTTTATCTCGTGGCTGGGGCGAGAGTATTCTTACAGTTTTATCATCTTGTTTAAAACAGTACTGGTGTAGAGGTTTGTTTATCTTCTATATAGTTATAAATTATCCAGTTATAAATGCACAAGTTCAGCAGAAAATTATCCTTTATTCCAGTTATGCCATCTAGTGTAAACTTTAGAAGCCCTTAGATGCCACTACTTAATTAATTCCTATCCAATTCTATCCTATTCAGTATTCCAAACTAGTTTCTAGCTCATGGCTTCCATAAATGAAAACCTTTGAATATCGAATAACAGGACAGCAGAGCTGTCATATATTAATTGCTTTTTTTAAGTCGCACAACCATGATGAGAGGAAGAGTATTTGCTACCAAATAAAATTATGTAAACTGGATTCATGTGATTTTTTAATGATTTTAATTATAAATTTTATGTGTATTATTTATTAAAATTTGAGCCACTTTCAGTAAGATCTTAGTTACTTCTACAACAAGTAAAATTTCTTTCTCACAATTAGCAGTTTAAACTTGTCTTCTATGTATAATTTTGGGCCCTTCGATAAATAGGAACTCATTTTATTTGATAGACAGTCATACAAGTTTTTAAAAGATTTTAACATTATTGATGCAGCAGATGGACTGTCAATGAATTTACACGCACACACATATAACAAAACTTAAGTATATTCCAAATAATGGTAAATGACTTATAATATAATATAAATAAAAAATTATAGAGAAATATTTTCGATTATATTCATAATTATTATCAACTCGATTCAAATTTTAAAATGGAATCATCTACTACCAACCGGAAACACATGTCGATTTAAATATCCCATAATTCATTAATTTTAACATTTGCTGACTGTCTATTTATTATCGTATTTTTATATCTACTAAAACAAATTGCCTCCTTAATTTTTCTTTTTTTTATTATTTCTTTCTTGATCTAAAATTTCTATCTTTTTTATATCAAAATCAAATTTAAAATTACAATTCCTATCATGATCATAAAAAACAGATTCAGTATATAACTTCACTTCATTATTTCCATCACTATATATCTGAAAAATTTTCAAAACTCTTTTATACAACAACTTATGCTCTTTAATTCTCTTTTCCATATTACATCTAGACTCCCCCACATATGATAAGTTACACCTACAAAAAATTCTATAAATTATATTACTCAAATTATTTCTTTCTAACTTATCTTTTGAATTATTAATTATTCTATTTAAATTACGCATGCACGATCCATAAAAATGAAACATTATATATTCCATTATAAACTTTTTTCATAAATTTCATTTGATTATTATTATAGAACGGCAAAGAAATCCATTTCTTATTTTCAATTTTTTCATCATCCACATTTCTATTAATTTTCTTATTAAATTGACAAATTACCTGATAATTTTTTTTTACATTATAACCCACTCTTAATAATTCATTTACATAAATGTGGGTTATAATATAAAAGAAATTTATCAGGTAATTTGTCAATTTATTAATTGCTCAGTAAATATAATGTTTAAGTACCCATAGAGATAAGTTGAGTTTTAGTCTAAAACCTCTTAAGTCACTATTTCTGCAATGAATGGTATAGGGCATTAAATAGTCACAGAACTGCATATTATTTTAGGGCATATCAATAGCTATTACTTATAAATACTGAAATACAGATAAAAATCTAAAAAAAAATTTGTTAAGCGTTGTTAGCCGAGAGATCAGTGCAGCTGTCTTGCAAGCAAGCAGTTGGTTGCAGATGGTCATTGCAGGTTCGCTTCCCGGTCGATGCTATGACATATGAAAAAAAAAATAGTTTATACTATACATTTTAAAATTTTGACTATTTATTCTAAGTCTAATTACTTGTTGTTATATTTTTATAAAAATATATCCTATTAATTTGTAACATTGATTTTCATAGAGACCCATTACTCAAGCAGAGGAGTAAATATGATTAATAATTACATGTCAATTATACCCCTGGTCAGACCGAGATTTAATAAAATATTAAACCGACAGTCGTCTTTCCCGACCGAGGTAGCTCCCTGGCTGCATGAAACGTGAAACATCTCATGGTGATATTTATAACAGGATTAAATCCAGGGTGTCATCCAATACTTACATTGTAACCCATGAAATGTCATTAACATGTTTCAAGTGCTTGACCCATGGCTAATTCTTAACATGAGACTGGATGCACATTTACTTAGATGAATGGAGAGAGAGAGAGAGAGAGAGAGAATAAAATGACATTAATAATTTAAACAAATTTATTAAAAGATAATAATTATAAATGTAATTATAATAATAAAAATAATAAAATATGAAACACATAAGGGATAGTATACACTTAACAAGTATGCATGCTTATGCTAATGAATTCTTATTTCAGATAAAATTTAAAAGTTTTTATAATGATGTCATTGAATGTTTATCTAGAATAAATATAGCCCAGCTTTTGGAATTTATTTGTGGGTTAACATCATTTCTGATTTTCATAGGCATTTTTTTACACAGTTCTTGGTTTTTGTATGTGGATATGCTTGATTTTTCTTTGTATGTGGGTGATCATCTCTGTTTTTTGGATCTGGTCAGTTTCTTAGTAAAGGTATTTGTAACTTAAAGGAAGCTTCTTGGTTTCTTGTTTTACTGGGTGTCTGGTTTACTTAATTTGATAGGGTGGGTTGAAACATTGACAGAAGGCAAGTTAGAGTAAATTATCATGGCATTTTGCTAATGGCACATGGGAGATGAGCAGAGGAAATGGCTGAATACCAGCATTCAGTTCTAGCCACTCATTCTCTTTAATACTTCAATAGAATAATAACTTAATAATTTTCTAACTGAACTCAAAAAACTCTGAGAATTGAAAAACTGAAGACAATAGAGGATATGTACCTTTTATACAACTCTGACCCCGCCTTTGCTCGAGTTTCAACTGCGCTATCAATACATTTTATCTCTAAAAAAAAATTTAATTACGATTTACATTTCTTAATTTTTTTGGTTTTTTTAGTTTAATTACAGAGATTAGTCATATTGTTCAAATAATTAGCCCGGAATCTTAATCTCCAAAGCCTGATTAGTTTTGTACAAACTATTTAATTTAATCATAAGAACTTATTATTTTTTTAATTAAAATATTTTTTTCAAAGAGTATTTTTGACAGGATTATAAAATAAAAGTATATAAAAGAAAAGACAAGTTACAATTATTATTAATTCCTAACTTATCTTTAAATTTTCCCTCTATTTTTTTTTAACTTCTAGCTTTTCAAACTATTAAATTATGATTATTTTAAATTTTATATTTTTTTAATAAAAAAAAACAAGTAAATATATATGTATATACACACCTGTACAATGTGTGTATATACATACTGTTACAATATATATTATAACTGAAATAATAAATGTAATGGTTTACAAACTATTACAAACAATCCTTAAATCTGCAGAAGTACTTTTGGTTAATTTCTTAAACCTGCCTCAACTTCCATTAACTTCAAGTACTTCTGTGGATTTAAGGATTGTTTATAATAGTTTGTAAACTGTTAAATTTATTATTTCAATTATAATTACAATTTTGTTTTAATTAATGGACATTTTATATATATATAATGATAATTAATTATTATATACAGTCTTTCAATCCACAGAAATATTTTTAGCATATACAGTCTTCCAATCTGTGGAAATACTTTCATTTAATTCCTTAACCTTCCTCAACTGCCAAAAGTACTTCTGTGGATTGAAAGACTGTATATAATAGTTAATTATCATTATATCTATTATTTTTATTGTTATTACAATAGTTTTTAATGAATGGAGATTTTATTTGTATTACATATTGCTACCAGTTGTAGGTTCACTAGAAAAAAATAAATAATTAGATAATCGGCAACTGTTCTTTCAGGTTTGAGAATAAAAAAATATTTTATTAATGGGGGAAAATAATATTTAAATTTTCTTTGACCTATTTTTTAAAGGGTCATTATTTAATTCAATATTTAAATATATTTAAGAGTATTTTTAAATAAAATAAAAGAGGAGGAAGAACAAAATAAAATTTTAATAACTTTGTAAATTTTTTATGTTTAATTAATCAGAGTTCTTTTCCTTCCTTTATCTCTATTTAATGAAAAAAGAAAAATCAAATCAATGTAATTAACTGATTATCTTGTTGTTGTTTTTTGCAAGAAGATTTGATTTTTAATTATAAAGCAATGTCAAGAATTTTATATTAATTTAAGTTCTTGACTTGTTTTCAACATCTATGATTAAGAAGGATGTTGTCTGAACAATTGTATTTATAAAATTTTATGTAATTAGTTGTCATAAAGATTATCATGTAAGAGATAGATTGTAATTGGCTTATGGGCAAGTTTGTTCTAAAAAAAAAATATATGTAGGAGTGTGAATTAGTGATAATACCCAAGTGTCTGGAGATGGTATTGCTAACTTAATTGTTGAAGAGAGCAGTCAAATCTTAATTCTGTTGCTGAACAAACAGTAGAAGTACTCCTAATTTAGTTGTTGAAGAGAGAGCATCTAAAGATTAAAAATCCAGCTGATAACAAGCTATTGAATAGAATAGCAGAAGTTTTAATAAAGCTTTTAACATACTATGACTTTAGCCCTAAAATGGTTAGTACAATGAAAACCAGGTGCTATATCAGCTAAAAACTAGACATCACTTTTCTTTGTGGAACCTATCATCATTGGAATAAAATGTAGAGAAAAGGGTACTTCACTAAAGTAGTCTGCAATCTAACCTTCAACCAAGAGCATAAGTCTCTGTCCAGATCTGTCTCATCTGGAAATTCAAGAGAACCAGATGGACAAAAAATTGATATTTTCATGTATCTGGAATTGCTACAGACCCAGGAAATGACAAATTTAATCAAGCCCATGTTTAGAAGTCTTCAAGAAGAAACTACATTGGAAAAAACTGAAATTGCAACCGAAAAGGCCTCCATAGACAAGAAAGCCATGGCTAGAGGTATTATTTTTTATGTGTGCACACTCTGTTTTTTGTGTTAAATAATTTTTTTTTGTTTCATAAAAGTAATAATTTGGTTTTTATGTTATATAATAATTGATAATAGTAAATACTTCACTAAGTTAAATTATTTCAAATTGTCATACATCTTTTTTGTATACAATTCAGTCAAATTTCTCTTACAAATAGTGACATAGTTTTTAAAGAAAAAAAAATGTTATAAAGTTATTTTTTCTTGCCAAGCTGAATCAAAGAATGTTATCTTTGATTCTGAACATGCTGTTTAATTAATTTTTAAATGTTTTAAAGAAATCTTTGATTTTGTAACTCTTAGTTATTTTTAAAGATAGAACCTAATGAATTTAAAGTTAATCCATAAATAAAAATTAATTGGTTGGTTAATATAATTTTTGTAAATATTTTTTTTTTTTGATGAAATGGGTATTTGGAATGGCATACTATCATGCCATTTGTTTTGTTTTTTGTTGTTACTTAATTGTTTTAAAAATATTTTTTTCGTCTTAATTTTTTTATTCTATCCAATTCTTGTTTCATGAAGTACAGTGTGTGAGACTTTATATCATGACATCTTATATTCTAGGATTTTTTTGATGATCCCAATAAAATTAGTTATTTATAAGTAGGGGAAGCCCATGATTTGCTTAAGGTTATAATAAGCTAATCTATTTATTTATTTTCCTCTTGCTCACAGTAATAAATTACAGAGTTCTTACATCCTGAGCTACATTTGTGCATAATAGCTATGTGGGACAGAGGGGCACATATATTTAATGTATGGGCATTCAGATGATGATTCTGGATTGGCATGAAGCATATATTCTTCAAAGTTTATGCACTATATTTTATTTGGTTTAGTCTCTCTTAGAAATTAAGGTTTAGTTGGCCAGTATATCACTGGTACTAAATGGCCAGAGCATTGATGATGATCAGCATGGTTTAATATTTCAGCATTATTGTTTTTATGGTTATATATTCAGATAATGGAGCACTTAAGTTGGTGCATTTAAATTATATTTAAATAATTGCCCAAGTTGGCAAAGTCTAAATAGTTGGCTTGGGCTATAGTACAGTGGTCTTCAACCTTTTCACACCTGCGGACCGGCAAAAATAAGAATAAGATTTTGCAGACCAGCAGAAGTTTACAGATAAATTTTCTTAAAGATGTAACCTGCTTAGCCTTAAATAAGCATAATTGTTATAACTGACCAAAACAGCATACTAATTATTGTGTATTGTAATGGTGTTGCTTACCTTCACATGTTGAACACTCTTTCTCAAGTTGTGCAGTCATACTGCTACAGAAAACAAGTACAATAACAATCGTTCTCATTAATGTGCTTGCATTTTATATTTATTATTTCATTGTTAAAATATGCAAGAATAAAATGTTATTCACCTGAATGTTGAAAAAGTCAAAAGTTTTGATCTTATTTTATTTTTATTTGGGGGGGGGGGGAGTGGGTTGAAAAATACTTTGTCATCACTGAGACAAAAGATAGACACCAAAGTTATTTTTTGTTTGTTTCTATTTTTTAAAAAAGGTAAAAACAGAAATTGGTTTTAAAAATAAAAGTTTAGTATTTTAGCGATATACAAATAAAGCCAAAAAAAATATCGCCTTTTAGGCCAAAAAAAAGTGAGCGTATTTTTAAACAAACAAAAAAAAAAAGAAAACGAAACTTGAAAAAGTCAAAAGTTTTGAGACAGAACTTATTTTTTGGTTTTTATTTTTAACAAAAGATAATAAAAATTGATTTCAAAAATAAAGTTAAATCCCCCCAAAAAAATCGTATAGCCAAAAAAAAAACACTAAAAATGAAATATTAAGAGAGAGTAGAAAAAATTTAAGAGATCAAAAAAAGTCACGTTACATTTTATTATTTTAACAATGCTGACAAGCGGCTGTGATTGGCTATCAAAAGACAACTGGGGATTTGTATAATAAAAAACTTTTTTCTACCCCCCCCCCCCATAAACGTCTGTGATAAATAGAAAAACAAATTAATTTATATATGATTGATTAGATTTTGTTTTTGTTCTGTTTCTTTTTTTTTTTAATCGGGTAAAAATGCGATGAAAAAATAAATACAAATTGTTTATATTAATTAAAAGTTTAAAATCTTATTACTGTATTTTGTTATTATAAACTTTCTTCCCAGTCTAGTGCAAGGACCTCCAGAAAAGTTCTGCAGCCCTGCCGGTCCGCGGCCCAGTGGTTGAAGACCACTGCTATAGTAGACCCATTTCAAATCCAGTCACAAGATTGACTGTTGATGTATTTCATTGTTGATCATTCATGATGATGAATGGGTATTACTTTTGAGGAATATTTATACTTACTTTTACTTATTGATTATGCTGATGGATTTATAGTTAATATAGTTTGGTTACTCTAATGAATTAACTGGGCTGATCTCTCAAAGTGATCTATCATGCTCATTCTTTTATTATATATATATTATTATTTACTCAAGGATAAATAAAAAATGCTCAGATCCCTGATGATTTAAACCCTAGTTTTCTATATTATTACAAGTGGTAATCCAACTTTGGGTTGTTGATGATCATATACTAGTAATCTTCATCTCAGGTATGACCCCCTTATTTCTCCATAGCATTACAATATATTGTACCAGTTGGTTCATGTGACCATACAACCAGATCTAGAATCTAAGCACAAGTACCTTGAGTCCAATCATGTGCGAGATACATGTGTCAGGAACACTCATGAACTCT
The DNA here is from genome assembly GCA_028023455.1 of Epiperipatus broadwayi. Taxonomy (NCBI): domain Eukaryota; kingdom Metazoa; phylum Onychophora; class Udeonychophora; order Euonychophora; family Peripatidae; genus Epiperipatus; species Epiperipatus broadwayi. The sequence goes on from JAQFVV010012427.1 coordinate 2,293,088, forward strand.
GCCCTGTATGCCCAGTCTCTAGATCTAACAACTTATGAGCAGCAACTCCAATGATACATGATTATTTTGTATTATTTCTGGCTGGCATCACACAGTGGAAAGACAGAGACTTTTTTAAAATCATGATAAGTGCATTTATACATATGGTGAAGATATATATATATGAAAAACAAAAAACAAGTTAAAAATTTGCTAACGCTTGTATTTATGTCAACAGATGGCATTCTACCAAAAACACCATCAGCAAGCATTCACTATCTCTAACTTTAATTCCACTTTCAGATCATGATTTCAAGCTATTCGCTATCATCAGTGAAAACAGGAATTTTAGAAACTAGATCTAAACACAAACTCTGAGCGTTTATGGAACAGTTTCTATTCAGCTTGCAAGCGTGAATCTTTTACACACATAATGTCTTCAAACTCAGCATAGCAAGCCAGATAGCTATATGGAATGAAAAACAAAAAACAAGTTAAAAACTTGCTAATGCTTGTATTTATGTCAACAGAGGTTTCTACTATGTGGTGATGCTGAACTGAGATCAGACACATATAGCTATCTGGCTTGCTATGCTGAGTTTGAAGACATTACGTGTCTAAAAGATTCACGCTTGCAAGCCGAATAGAAACTGTTTCATAAACGCTCAGAGTTTATGTTTAGATCTAGTTTCTAAAATTCCTGTCTTTCACTGATGATAGCAAATAGCTTGAAATCATGATCTGAAAGTGGAATTAAAGTTAGAGATAGTGAATGCTTGCTCTGACGTTTATGTAAACATATGCTTGATGGTGTTTTTGGTAGAACGCCATCTGTTGAAATATATATATATATTCATAATTGGCAGGATCTTATGACTTTAGCTACATCATGACATTAACAATTTAACTAAATTCAATAAAGAAATGCACTGATCAAGAGATATTTGGTTTTATATAATATTTAATAAACATAATTATAAAATTGGAATTTTATACATAGATTTATCATTCAAGAATTAGCCTCATATTACAAGATTGTCATTCTGTACTTAATTAACACTTTGACATGGGTATTTATATATAAGTTAATATTATATTAGTTTTGATGTGGTTTAATGATATGTTGATACTTATACTAGTGCTACTATAGAACAAATACAAGATAGAAGCACATCCTTAATCATGTTTAGATTGATTTACTTATATGTTGGATAAATACTTTTAATTTGATTATTAATTTATTATATATGTGAAATATACGAAATTAAGATTTATTTATGGAATAACGTATGTTAGAGTATTTATAAGTAACAATATATATATAAAGTCAATAAGCAACATATTAAAAGGAACATTAATTAACTAAGAACTAAATTTAGCAAGATCATAACATTGTATATTACAGATATTTATAGGCATAAGATTCTAAAATTGGAATATAATATAAAGAAGAATTGCGGGGCTAACATAAAGGTCAAATATGACAGATCCGTTCCTAAGGGTTTGAGTGCTCTATCATTTGGAATAAGAGAATGCCAACTTTTCATACTCACATTTTGTGGAATCTGCTTCTTGGAATTGAGGATCTCAGACAGAGTTGTTATAGGCTGGTTTTTCCAGAATTATTCCATGCAGAGCTCTCGTTGCATGAGTATATGGTCCAGGGTCATTTATAACCTGTTTACGACCTAAAAATGGAGAAATGATGGCCCAGACTTTCTGACGCACATCTTATGACAAAGCTTTATTAATAAAGAATAAAAACCTGTGTTATCAATGCATAAGATAATCCATAATTATTTGGATATTTACAATTTAATTTATTACTTACAATAAATAATATCAAATGTGATGGTATGATCGGATTGCTAAATATAGATTATAAAGCATCATTATAGAATTATATTTAAACTGAACATAAATCAACGTTCTATCCCCTCCATTTTATTCTTCAATAAAACCTCCACATATATTTGATATAGATATAGTTTAAAGTCTATGGTATGCTTCAATAAAATATACATATAATTTATATGGGCGAGGATTAAAAGACATAAAGAAATATATAATTAATATCATATTTATTATAAAATAAATATTGTGCTAGTAAACTCATAATTAGATTAAAATGATACAACTTGTAAACTAATCAAAGGTGGAACTTTATCCCCCCCCCTCTCTATTGTTTACACAAAATATATAACAACTAAAGAAACACATTTTGAAAATCTTCTCCCAACCTAGCAAGCACTTGCAGTTTTTAAAATAAAAACAACATAATTAATGAATTGGTGATCCCATTTGATAACAAGGAGCTAGGCTAAAATAATTATACTTGCAAGGGTGGAAGTTTATTGGCATATATTAGATTTGGAATATATATGTTAGACATAACATATTAAGAAAATATTTGCTACTTCAAATTAAATTTAAATTAAATTCTGAGGCTAATATAAAGTATTTATAAAGTGGTATAGAGAGTCTTGCATTAAAGATTACATATTATTTAAAAAATTATAGCTTTAACAAGAAAAGCAACAAATTACAGAATTCATTGGAGAAAAAGGTTGGAGTCTATGAGGGTAGCATTTTAGCAGTTTACCTTCAATCTTTATGAAGTCCAGATTTTGCCGTGGCTTATTTCAGGCCTGAATGTCCTTCCAATCATGTTTGGAAGTAGGTAGCAGATTTCGAGGTTAGTCTTCACGGCATAGCATATCAGTTTATGGATATTTAATGGTAGAGCAGCATGCTGGTGGGGGCTGGTTCAGGAACAATTGGGAAAAAGTGCATTTTTTTTACTACTCAATAGTTGACATATTAGAAATTCGAGTGACATGGATTCTTTTGGCCGACACTTCACAAATTTAGATACTGAACCTTCTTGACTAAATTTCAGCCCTTTTTATGTGATTCCTGATGGTCTTAGGAATGCTTTTATGATTCATATCCTGGGGCAATGAATAATGCTGCTACAGATGGTTTTTATATGAGGAATTCACCTTTTGTTTTGAAGGTAGTACAGAACAATGCAACTGGGTTGATAAGTTTCTAAATGATTGTTTAAAATCTATTTCTAGCTTAGAAATAGATTTTATTAAACGATACATTTTTGTTAATGGAAATTGACTTGATTTAATAAGATTGATAATGGATTTACTGTTTTAATAATACTAATGAATTTTTAATTAATATATGGAATGCTTCTAGAACCTTCAAGCTGATTGCATTATCTTGTGACTGCCATTAAATATAAAAAAATATATATTTTTTAAATTAAATTTTAGACATAACTTTATATATGATAATATATATATCCTTTATGCACATATACGACCTTTAAATTATATGAGATATTATTTTATATCCATTTAAGAGATCATTAAATATCGCAGTCAGGGTTATTTTGAAAAGGAAATATAACAAATTAGATTATATAGGAGCATATATTAGTGCAGGGACTGAATTTGAATTTGGTTTGATGATGAGAGATTGGGTAGGACTGTGAAGCACAATTTGAATCTCAGATTGACCGCTTCAATATACATATATATGATTTTATTGATTTACTACATTTTAAGTCTTTCATCTATAAGACATAAGAAATACTTGATAATTTACCGAATAATGCTAGTAACCATGGTTATGCATACACTTTGTGTTACTTAATGTTTTAAATAGCTGTCTGATGTGAAAGCAAAGTTAAGATTTATAATATTTTAGATTTGGGAATTTTATAACATGTAGATCTACATATAAGCACACGTTTATCTTTAAACTGTTTTGTTTTTTATCAGTATGGTATTAACTCCACCACATTGCAAACATTCTTCAGAATTGAAACCTCATTATTTAATATTTACAGGTGATAATACATAGATAAAGTAAAGTCTTCCTAATTACTTTCTTATAGCTCAGAAACTGGTAAATCAATTTTGTCAGTGGTTTAATTTTTTACATGCAGTATAACTCATATGAAAACTTTCAGCTACTTAATTTCTATTCTTTGTCAATGATTTAGGGCCAAAATGTTGTCGTTCATAAAATGCAAAAAAGAAGCATATCTTGAAAATGAATCTTATAAATTGAAAATCAGCCAAATTTATTTGTTCTAAAAAGTAAAACAAAATGAAAAAAAAATCCAAATTATCTCAGGAGAAGATGGTAAAAGAAAAGTATAATTGGTGTTGGATATTCTATATTTAAGATGATTCATTTGCACAATTACTTTTTTAATATTAAAAACCCATTTTTCAGAGCCTTGATATTTAATTCTAATGTCTACTCATTGCTACATACATGAAATAAAATACTGCATGGAATCTTTTTGCAAAAACGAACCAAAAAAAAAAAAAAAAACAACACATTCAAATTGAACATTGACATATCTGCTTAGATTTTTAACATATTGATATGTTTATGTTTTCATTTACGATTTTCTCACCCAATCATGTTTATGTTGAATTACTTCAAAAATTAGAAAGAACTGCAAATAGACTCTTATTTTCATATATGCAAATGATAAACTTAAGGAGCATACAAAATGAAGAGACTTTGTTGTAAAGTAACAGCTGTAGCTGTCAAAGAATGATAAAGGGTGACAGCTTAGGCATTGAATTTGGATAACAGCAGCAAGGTGTAAATGAGTATTAAAATTACTGGACTTTTTTAAGCAGAAAGATACAAAGCCTCTGTAGAGAAAATTTAGCACATAATGAGTGTCCACCATGTTGCTGTTTGGACTGAGAAACCATTTTATATCTTAACTTGTTTTCTTTGTTTGTTCCTTATAATAAATGTCAATTAAACAAAGCTTTGTCAAGCATTGATGGCTGAGTAGTCAGCACAGCTGCCTTACAAGCAGTTGTCCCGGGTTTGCTTCCTGGCCGATGCTTTGACACATGAAGAAAAAAATACAAAAACAAGCCTTGTAATGTGTGTGTTATGTTTGCTGATTGACTGATTTAAAATAAACCCTCAGACATAGCAAAAATATGTTCCAAAAAAAAAAAGAAAAGAAAAAAAAGATAAAACAATTAAATTGAAATTATTTTAGAGGAGATGATACATATCAGGAAAGTTAAAAAGATAATCAGTAATGGTGGTTCATATAAAAAATTATATCTTAGAAGCAACCATATTAATTATGTTTGAAACATTAGAAATTTCCTTTATTAAAACTTACATTTGTCAGAGAATCGATTACAGTCTCTGCATATTTCCCTTATCTTATAACTTGGATTTAGAGAAAAATTTCAATTTCTTTTTCTCAGCTACATTGTATAATCCAGTGGTGGGCACCTTTTTCATCAGTGGGCCAAATAAATTTTTTATATCATAACACGGGCCAGAATAGATTGAATGATTTAACAAAAAAATCAGAACATAAAAAATGTTATATTATTTGAATTACTAAATTATCAATGTATTTTTTGAAAAAGTAAATACAATATTTAATGACTTAAATAGGAATAGATTATAGATTGTTTATATTTTGCAAAATGTTTTGTTGAAAAATACCTTTTTAGATTATATTCTTTAAAAACAGAAATAGTTTCATTACAAATCAAACAAACAGTTTTATCATCTATATTTGCAAATAAATATCTGAATGTCCAATTATCATTGAAAGTACGGCATTCAGCTACAATTTTTCTTTTTTTTTTAAATTGGTTCATTTTATAGGCTATAAATTATATTAAATTAAAAATTGTAGTATTTAGAAAAGAGATAAAATTATAAAGTATCATATACCAATATTTTTTTCAGTAAGAAGTTAAACCCAAAGGAACTTCATTCGATTGATGTTACAATAATAATTAGGAAATAATACTCTGTTGCTGCATAGAAGTATTCTTTAAAACCCAAAATTAACATTATTTGTGATGTTATTCCTTCTATATTTTTATATTTTGTAATAGTATGTACAAGCACTTTAGAACACTGGTTGAAGAAGCTGTTAATATCAAATAATCTAAATGAGTTAATCGAGGCTAAGTGCTTTTGAGGTGTTATCCCTCATAATCATAGCTAAAACAGTAATAGTAGTTGTGATATTATTAAATGGTAATATATGCAAATGTATATGTAAATTATTCAGCTTGTCCATTTTCTGGAGATAGTGAAGCATGTGTCTTGTCTATTAATTGCGTTATTGGCATTGATGATAAAATATGCTTTTTTTAATCTTTTTTTTGCAGTCATTAGTTCCAATGCACACAATTTTGGGGTTGGAGAGTTCAAACCTATGACCAGCCTGATTCTCATGTTTGAGGACTATTGAAATGTTGTCATTGTTCTTTTGCACTCTTCTATATACATACATATGCTAAGTGGCTCTATCATTGACAGTGGCCTTATTTTCCTCATAATATGTGGCATTGCATCTGGCCTGGGTTTATGAAATTCTATATACAACTCAGGGTATCTGGGTTGGGTCAATCTTGTCCTTTGCATTATTGATTAGTCTGGTTGTATGGGGGGGGGGTGAAAACAAACTTTAAATTTGTTAGATAAAGTTTTAATGAGCTGTTTAGCTACTTTGGGGATGTAAGGAAGATTGATTTGTTGAGCATTGGTGGTCGAGTGATCAGCACAGCTTCCTTGCAAGCAGTTGTCCTGGGTTAATTGGTTCACTTCCTGGCTGATGCTTTGACTCATGAAAAAAAAAGAAAGGGTGATTTGCGGTTTGTCTTTAGATGTGTTGTTAGCTGTTGATTTTTTATAAAATTGATCAATCTTTTTGGTAAATAATCTGTAGTTAAAGCCTATGCTTAATAGATCTTTGATGTAGCTTGAGATATTAGCCTTCCTATCAGCTTTGAACTTGCATAAATGTAGATTCCTAAATAAAAATGCATTCAGACTTGCAAATTTATGTGAAGAAGGTGAATTAGAGTTTGAGTGGGTGAACCCACTGACCTTGAGTAGTTAGGTGATTATACAATAATTCAGCACTCCGCCTTCTCTATGTACTAGTAAATCCAAATATTTTAGTTTCTGTACTTCATTTTCCCAGGTGGTATTAACAATTAATTTAGTTTGCAGCTGTATCTCATTTTGAATGTTCATATAATTGTACTTCTTGGGGCTGCAAAGAACACATCATCAACATAATGAGAGTATATTAGTCCAGGGGTACTAGCATTGTATTTAGACATGATTTGCTTTTCAAAGAAATTTAAAAATATGCTTGAGATTACTCCACTTAATGGAAGATACATAGGCCAATCATCTTTCATGCCATACCATTTACCCTCAAACATTGTGAAAATGTCATTGTCTAACCATGCCAGGAAGGCTAGGATGAAGTTCATGCTGTAACGGGTGTACTCGTTTACCGTATACTTATTAGTTCTTATCATAAAAAAAAAATATCTATATTTCCCTTTTTTCTTGTTAAGCAAAAAATAGTGATAAGAAATTTCGTATTTCTCTCACAGCATATTTATGGACGTCAATCATTGACTCCAAGCGCCAAACTTACTTTTTACATAAGTATTATGCTGGAAGAGAAAATACGATAGTAATAGGGCCCTCCACTAGCTCAGTACTCAGGGCGGGTGGCCTATAAACCGTAGGAAAATGTACGGGGGAAAACTCTATGCAACCAACAGCGACACTCGGATCAATTGTTTAAATTCATGAACTATATTCTATGAGTCAAATAATAAAACATACACATGTAATATAAGCCTTAAAATAACACACCTTTTATTATAATATTTTTTTTTTCTTACTTTTAAGAAAATATATTGCCCATACCCTTTTTACATTTACATAACCCAATAAAACCTACATATGTATTTGTGTGGATTTACAACAGAACAAGAAAACGAACGTATACACAGATAAAAATCTAATCAGCTGTATTTTGAATGGCCTTATCATAAAAAATATATATAAGTTTCTTGCCTTCGTTCGTTCTCCTTGAGGGCTTCAGAAAAACGTGGTAATTTTTGGAAATAAAATATCTTAAGTTCATATTACCTGCAATTTTTGTCCGATGTGATCCCCGGGGATATCAAATAAGAAGAAAAACACATGAAATCCGCAGCAAAACGTACGAGACAGTTCATCACGCTTCAGTTCATTCCGAGTCGGATCGATTCCCTTGCGAAAAGTTGATAGATCTCCGGTAGATGTTCTCTGGTCACTGCCGCATGGACTCTTCGGGGTAAGGTCCAGAAAACCCAGCACGCTAAGCTTTTACCCCACCGTACTCATGTTCGGCCGTAGCCTTAGTTACTCTTCTTAAAATATATA